>CM031919.1:18836462-18955416 GCA_018703695.1 Prunus fruticosa
TAATAGATGCCATAAAATTATCTCCAAATAGAAAGGCTTGACATGTAGAAACTTAGAAAACTTTTGATTTATTGAATAGTGGAAAAAGCCACAAGTAACCTGGACATTCATCGAACCACAAAGAATCTGATAGCTCTAGAGACTTAAAGTGGGAAGGACCCATATATCCACTATGGATTCTCTAGAAAAGGAATCTAGTTTTAACATGTGCCTTTGTGAAAGGAAGCTTGTGCACTTTCCCATGAAGGCAAGAAGAACAAATCACACTTGAATCATCAGTTAAAGAACTGAACTGCTAATTCTTTAGCATCATTTTGAATTGTGTTGGCATTTTAAGGAATGTATGAGTCTTCTATGCCACAAGAGGAATGAACCTTATGTCCAGTAAAAGCCATTGCCTTGGAAAATGTAAGGCTTTACAATGTACAGGGATTAAGTAGATACCATTATGACTCAGGCCTTGAGTAGAATGGTCTTGTTCACTTGCTCCTAATGTAAAGCCTAGTACATCCAAGCATATAATATATTTATTGTCCTCTGTATATCTATGAACAAAATAAGAGGTTTGAGGTTAGGCACATGAAAAACAGTAAGGCATGTAAAAAATGACAAGAAAGAGATGTAGTGCCAATATTCTGAATTTCCAAACCTTTGACATTTCCCACTGGAACCTATTCTGAGTAGTTGCATGGATAAGCTGATGCAAATACTAACATCCCTTGACCATGTGATGAGATGCGCACGTTTGTAATCCCAAGGACTGATTAGGCATATAAGAGCTCTTTGCAGTCATCGCTGAGAGCTTGGAAGATGGAGGTTGCCCCTGCACAGGAGTAATTGGATCTTTGGAAACAATCAAGAGCTCCATGACCCCTCTGCCACATAGATTCTGCATTCAACCACTTGTAGAGCCCTTAGCAAGAAGAGGCATCATGCCTAGAGGAATCTAGAAAAGAGGATGGCCACTTGCAGCCAAATTCCCCCATTCAGGGACAATGTTGCTCTCATGAAGGGACTAGAACCTACTTGAGCCAAGACCCAGGGAGCTAATACATTCAAGAAGATGTAGATACTGGTTTACCAAAACTCTCATTAGAATACTTTCCTCTACTAAAGCCATTAGACCCATTATACATCGGGACACCACTCCAACCAGTAACACCCACTGTGGTTGAGGAGATTCCAAATGGATGAGCATTAGAAGCATAAAAAGCAATTGTTAACCAGGAGGGGTCCAGAAAATACCCTTACCATTAGACAAAGAATGCCGACATAGGAGCATACCCAAATGGAACAAAGACGCCAAGAATTATACCAAGACCAAGGATGGTGAGAGGTCAGCATGGCAGGAAGTGGTTGCAGATTGTGTTAGGATTTTCATTTAGCCTTAGCATCTAGTTCTTGAAATCTTCAAAGAAATGGTAGGTACCCCAGCAAATTAAGAGCGCCTGATTACAAATATTCTATTCATGAGGTAGACTATTGAGGGTAGCAATCATGAAATCCAACATGCTTAAAACGAAAGCAGAAATCTTTCAGAGAGATCTCCCCCTTTTTCTCAGCGGTTCTGAGCTCTAGCTTCAAAGCCACTCAATCGAGCTCGTGAAACTAGCACAGCCGATCCACCAAATTCAGCCAAAGCATTCGAGCCGCGGTCCCATGACATATTCCAAAGCTTCTATTTTATAGCGCCATGAGTAAATTGAGGAATGCCTTGTCAGCCTCCAGCCTCATCCCGCAAACCTGTGATTTACTCCCCTAGATGTAACACCTCTTCGTCCAAGAGTGCAAATTTGTGGCTGTACGATAGAGCCATCGAAATTCCCAAAAAGCTCACACGCTCGCAACACAAAAAACTCAATTTGAAGACTCACTTTAAGAAATTGTTGTCACAATACAATCAAATGGGGACCATATTGAGCATGCCATTAATCTTTATGGAGGAAGAAGAAGCCATGATGAAGCAGAGAGAAGAACCTAGAAGTGAAATTGAAGGAGAAAATAGAGAGAAAATAGAGGATTAGAAATCAGCAAAGGATCGACTTTAAAAGAGATAAAGTGCTGAAGGATTGAGCTATGAGTCCCCAAGCCATGAGGGCTCCTAGACTCATGTTAACTAATATTCTCAGAGTAATACTTAGAAATAGGAATGAAGAGAAGAGAGAAAATAGAGAGACAAATCTAATTCTGATTTCTATATTGCTTAATTTGTTGTGATGTCTTACACTTTGCACACTGCGAGTAGCAGTGAACGTCTACCATCCAGTCTTGCCCACTTCCCACTACTGACCATCACGTGTTTTTGTAATGAATGATTACCGTTTAATATCCATAATGTTCACCTAGCCCGTGAATAAGGGAGTGGGAACATCAGCTCTGGAGGCGTTCCCAGAATACTTTGCAGAAATTCGCAAGTTCAAAAGAGTTTCCTCATGGCCACATAGTCCTGCTATCCTTCTCCAGATGTTTGAACTTGATCCAGTAGCCAGGACAGTAATCCCAGGACATGGGGCAGAGATAATTGTGTTGCCTCGCTATTGCCAAGGAATGAACAAATTTGCCACTAGCAATCTTGAAAATTGCATAGAAAATAAACCTCCCTAGCCATAACGACATTAGTGCCGCCAGTCGCAAGGCTCCTCTTGTCTGCATTCCCAAAATATTCTAGGTCCGTAGCATTTCATCCTTTCTCTGCTTCTCTTTTGACTCCAATTTTTGTTCTTTTGTTTTTCTTTTTAGCGAGGAAGCTTAACATTTCCAGGACTTTCCAATTCTTACATTTACCCCATTTTGCTTACATGTCACATTTTTTTGGTGCTGGGGTTGCCTGCTCTTGCGTAGCAATTTTTCCTTTTGAAACGGGAGTAGTGATCAATCTTTAGCACAATCTGACCGCATTTAGGCTCTAACTGAATTTTTTTTCAAATTATTTTGGAGAGCCTATAGCTCATGTTGTTGGAACGTCTAAACATAGCATTGTTACACACTCTTTGCCCATAACTTGAATTTATAATGTTAGATATTAATTCGGCTTGTTTGGGACACTTTGCTCTGTTCTAAACTAATGTAAACCATGTTTCTCTCCTAAGATTTTAGCATGTTGTCTTGCTAGGGAGGAGGTGCCTTCTTTTATAGCGCTCAAAACCTCGTATTATTAGAAAACTCCCATCTACTTTTCCTCAATTTCTTCCATTCAATCATCTTTGGTGAAATCTCCTTCATAAGCCTATATTTTATATATATTCTATGCCCCTCCACTTGTCTATTCGTTAATCCTTGGATTAATTTTAGTCGTTTTAATTGGTTTTCTGTGATTCTGAAGGAATTGTAAAATATGAAGAAAGTGTGCTAAAAGGGGCAAGAGATGAATATCTGAGACTTAATCAAGTCAAGAAGCCAAGTCATTCCTTTTGTCAAGAATGTTGTCAATTTGCTGATTTTAATACGTTTCAAACTTATCAAGTCAAACAAGGAGAAAATAAAGAAGACTTCATTTTAGAAATGAATCCTACTTTTATAATAATTGTATGATACATCAGATAGGTAGGATTTGTATGAGTATTATAAATAGGGAGTTTAGGAGTCATTGAAATTCAATGTCCAATTATCTATTAATTCCCAACACATTCATACTCATAGCTCAAACACCAAAGGAGAATACAAAGAGCTTGTGCAACCTTTACATTTGACTCTGAGAATTCAATTCCTCCATGTCTTCATCAACTATCAAGAAAATCTCCTCAACAAGTCCTTCATGAACTAATCCCTTTTATGAGGTGTCAATGTAGCCTAGCTACTCAAAACAGTAATTTTTTATTGTTAATTTTACTTATCTATACATGTTGAGTGCTTGTTACCATTCTTAATACTTTCAATTAATTGGCCACTAATTGCATGATTGGAAGAATTAGGTTGAAATGGAAGGAGATTCCTCAGAAATAACTTCTTGTGCAAGTACCATAAATTACATAGCGACTGGAAGATTAGGTTATGGTTTGTGTAATCTTTATTGTTTTCCACAAATCAATGGGTTCTTAACTATCTAAATCCATAATAGGAATAGAGTGGGTTGATTGTAGGAATACAACTAATACAAACTCGGAAGTAAAGTATTAGTGAGGAAGGGAAAACGATTATCAATAGAGTTAGGTACTTAGGATTAACAAGTAGAAGGATTTGGGTGGGATTAGCTAGGTGAAATTAGGTGCCTAGTGCTTTATCAACTTTGTTTTCATCTTTTAATTATTTTCCTTAATCACAATTTATTTTGCTTGCTTAATGAGATTTTAATCATCATAATTCTCCTTTTCGTTAATTCAAATATTATTATAAATAACTGACTCTAGTATTTAATAGATTACTCGAACCCGATTAGGACCAATACTCTACTTACTACTATATTAATTTTAGCGATATTGTCCACTTGCAATTAATCACATGCGAATTTTGCGCGTCTTCCCAAGGTTTGACTTAGTTCTTATTAGTGCGCTTTATTTTCTAGTTATACCTTGAATATTTAATAATTTAATTATTTTTTTTAATTTTTTATTTATTTAATTTTAGGTAATTTTTTGAATTCATTAAAAAAAAAGGAGGAACTGAAAGCTTTAGACCATCAACAAACAAAAGGCAAAAACGAAAGAAGCCCAAGGGCAAAAAAGGAGAAAGGAGAAAAAAAAACAGCAACAAGATTTTTTCACGCAGCCATTAGAATTCAATTCCTATTTCCATTCAACTTTCTCTTTTTCTTTTATTAAAGTTTCTTTCCAATTTCCTTTGGGTTTTAGAATTAAAGTTTCTTTTCCTAATTGTATTTGGGTTTTGTCTCCTCCTTCTTCTTCAATTCTTATTATCTTCTCCTTATTTAAACAATCCTTTGTCTTGTTTGGAGGGTACAACAACTTCGTTACCGAGCATAAGTGAATGAAAGACCCGCTCTTCACTAGCCAACTAGTTGAATTAGAACGTGAAATTGAACAAAAGCTTTGAGCATTCGTAGGAGTCAAAACAAGAAAAAGAAAAGAAGAATCAACAACAAGAAGAAGAGATGGCCCTCTCCTTGAATGAAACAATGGGAGACCTTGATATCCCAACAATTCCGACATCACCTTCAAGCATCGTTGCTCCCTGAGCTGCCAGGATTATGAATTGAAAAATATCCATTTTAATATGATGCCTTCTTTTCATGGATTAGTTTCTGAAGATCCTGTAGCTCATATTCAAGATATTTTTGACATGGTTTCTAACATGGCTTTGAGACGGAGTCACACGGAGAACATCTTCAGGATGAAAGTCTTCCCCTACACATTGAAAGATAAAGCAAAGATGTGGCTAAACACCTTACGGCCTGGATTATGGACTAGCTGGGCAGAGGTTCGAAACAAGTTCTCGGAGAACTCTTTTGACACGGAAAGCATGAATAGTAAGGGATAAAATCATGCAATTAATCAATAGGCCCATGAGTCATTTGAAGCGGTGGGAACGTTTTAATAATTTTTTAATACAGTGTCCTCACCATGGTTTACCTACTCTATGTTCTCATGCGTATTTTTTATAAGGCACTAACTTTTCTAGTAGGCTTCAAGTGAATAACTATGAGGTGGATCTATTAACAAGACGCCAACTGAATGTCAAACTTTGTTTGATACGCTAGCATGAAAACACAAGCATCCTGATACAAGAGGTAAGCGTGTAGGAATTTATGAAATTGGTAGTTCTAATGCTTTTGCTTCTAAAGAGCAGGTTGACGCTATAACTAGTAAATTGGATGCCTTGCTTGCTATAAATGGGAGAATACCAACACAAGATATTTGCTATATTTGTGCTGTTCCTGTTAGCCACCATATTGTGTCCTCATGGAGTTGATTTTCTAGAATTTTTGAACAACAAGCCAACATGGTGAATACTTATAGGCGTTCGGCAATAAAATCCATCCAACACATATAATCCTAGGATGGCAGAGGCACCCAAATTTTCATGAGCGGTACTCAAAACGTACAAAACCACCACCTGGTTCTGCCAGAGATAAAATAAATTTGGAAGATGCCTTACTCATTGAACTGTACCACCCAATTAATGATTGAAACCAAAACCCAACTCTACCATCGGAGCGCTTCTATCGGAACTTGGAGGTGCAAGTAGGCCAACTAGCTATGATATTGAGTGGAAGAAACCAAGGAGTATGGCCAAGCTAACCAGATTAATCTGAAAATAAAAGAACATGTGAAGGCAATCACACTTGAAATGGGAGATCCAATCAAAACCGATGTAGATTTTGATGTAGAAAAAGCACCATCAGTTAAAGATACAAAAAGCTAAGAAATGGCCGAACCGCGCAAGCTCCACGAAAATTCAACAACAACGACAATAATTGGAAGAAGAAGACCAATGAGCAAGCATCCACAAATCTCACCCCAAAATCTTATGTTCCACCGGTTCCTTTCGCACAACGCCTAAAGAAAAATAAGAAGGATGCACAATTCTCCAAATTTCTTGAAAATTTTTTAAGAAATTGCAAATTACCATTCCATTTGGTGAGGCACTAAACCAAATGGCGAACTATGGAAAGTTCATCAATGACATCTTAAGCAAAAAGAGAGGGGCGCGTTTGGAAGATAAAAAGATGGTGGAATTGACAGAGGGAGTGTAGCGATAAGGTAATAAAAGTCAACTACCACCTAAGCGAAAGGATCCAGGAGGTTTTCTATTCCTTGCACCATTGGCACTATTTCTTTTCAAAGAGCATTGTGTGATCTAGGTTCTAGCATTAATTTAATGCCTTTGTCTGTAGCTAAAAGAATTGGTTTGGGGGAAATTAAAGAAACTAATATTTCTTTGGATATGGCGGATAGATCACTTACATATCCTCACGGCATTCTTGAAGATGTACTAGTGAAGGTGGATAAATTCATATTCCCAGCTGATTTCATAGTTTTGGATATGGAAGAGATGTCGACACTCCAATTATTTAGGCCACCCATTTTCCTCATTCCGGGGAAGAATGATAATTGACGTAAAAAAAAGGTTCTTTGATCCTACGGGATGGAATAAGAGGTGGAATTCAAAGTTTTTGATACGAACAAGTATCCATTGATTCGGAGTATTGTTTCCATTTAGAAGCAGTAGATCATGTTGTTCGACCACAATGCATAGCGGACAACCCAAAAGATCCACTAAAAGCAAGTTTGGTTCATGAGATAGAGGTAGGAGAAGAGCCACACGTGCTCAAAATGATGAACTCATTGGAAACAAAGGCTGTCCCAATCACCATTGCCGCACCAACCAGCACTTTGCAAAGATACTTGGAAGAAAATTCAATCAACCAAATGAGACCTCGCTCTTCATGATCCTGGGTGATAATCATTCCAAAAGTTGGGACTGGGCTATAAACCAAGCGCTTTTGGGAGGCAACCCAACTGGTACCTTCGTTCCTTTCTTTTCAAATTTTTTTTAAATTTTTTTTAATTCTTTTATTTTCCATCCTTCTATGCATTTACTAATCGTTACATGCATATACTTTAAACATTGAGGACAATGCTTAGTTTAGGTTTGGGGGTGTGGAATTTTGTTGTTTATTGTGTTTACTTTGAGTTTTAAGTCATAAAGAAAAAGAAAAAGGCTCGTAGCTTGTGTGTATGTCGGGGACATAGCACTTGAAAAGGCTCCATTGACTTTGTACTCTGGAGAAGTAGCTTGCCTGCAATGGAGGTAAGGCTGTCGCCTATGTGCGTATGTCGGGGACATAGCGCCTAGAAAATGCTCCATTGAGTTTGTACTTGAGGAGAACTGTCTCATGGAGGTGAGGCTTGTCCTGCGGACGTATGTCAGCGACATAGCGCTCGAAAAAGCTCCATTGAGTTTGTGCTCGAGGAGGCGCTTGTCTGCAATGGAGGTAAGGCTTGTTCGCGACTGGCGGTATGTCGGGGGCATAGCGATTGAAAAAGGCTCCATGAAGTTTGTACTGAGAAGTAGCTTGCCTTCATGGAGGTGAGGCTTGTCTCCTGCGTGCGTATGTCGGGGACATAGCACTTGAAAAAGGCTCCATGAAGTTTGTACTCAGAAGTAGCTTGATCGTACATAAATTACATATCATTTTGTACCCTTTTTAGCTTATGATTTGGTTATGTTTTTGAGTTAAACTTGTGCTTTTAATTTGTTTTGTGTTTGTTTTACAGTGTTTTAAGTTTAGACTTAAATAAATGCATTTTGGAGACAATTAGCTCAAAACAGTGTCTCCAGATCAGTCAACTTCACGGATTGGACTGTACTTACTCGAGAAGAACCAGATAATTAGCTATACATCATTGGAAAGAACCCGGAAGTCTAGTTTCTGTAGAATTTTACGGTTCATGATTCAGAGTCTTCTAGAGAAGTTATACATGTTTTGGCAACTTAAGGTCAAATTCGGCAGCATCTGCGTTCCTGGGCCAAAAATCACATTTGAAGGCCTTTCCATTTTTGCTTGAGCTGGGCTGCATATTCTTGGAAAGATAAGACACATAGCTTGAAGATCCATATTTTTTCAGATTTTTCAGAATGGATGAACAAGAGCCAAAACGAGCCCACAAGCTGGCTGCAATGCATTGTCATGCAGTGACTATGCATGATGAATTGTTGTTGATTGTGGGAAAGTTTGGTGAAGCATATTCAATTCCTATTTTTGAGTGGAATTTTGCAGCAGCCAAATGAGCCAAAAGATGATGAAGTGGGAGTTGCAACACTAAGCCTAAAGACAAGAGGAATTGTTTTCAAATGCAATAGTGTGTTAGGTGAATTAAGTGTTGTAAGTTGATGAAGTTAGTGTGTTTAGAAAATTCAATTGTATAATTCAGATTTTCAACTTCCTTAGGCCTATAAATAGTGAGGTTTCCTAAGCTTGTAATAACACCCCAAGGGGGGGAGCTCTCAAGCACTTCTAGAGCTCCTTCCCTTATCTCCCTCAAATTCTCTTAGTTTCCCTTTGTAGTTCTCAATTGTTGTAACAAGATCCTAGTACTATAAATCTCAAGCATTTCCTCTTTCTCTTCTTCTATAAATTCTCCAAACACTTCTATTTTCTTTCAAAGTTCTCCATGCTCTAAAACATTTCCCAAACACAATTCCCATTCTCTTTCCAAATTCCCCATGTTCTTAAACACATTCCCTTCCAAATTCTCAAAGTCCTCAAACACTCTTCCAAAATCCACAAAGTTCCCAAACACCACTTCTTTACTCTTCCAAAATTCTCAAGTTCCCAAACACTTCTCCCATTCCTTCATCAAATTCTCTAAACTTCTCAAACACTTTCTCTTCCTCCCTTCTCCTAAGTTTTCAAATTCTCCAAGTTCACAAAATCCTCAAGCTTCCCAAAACATTTTCCTTACTCTTCCAAAAGTCTCCAAATCTCTCAAACACATGTCTCAACCCTTCCAAAATCCTCAAAGCTCTCAAACACATGTTCTTCCTTCTCTTTCTCAAACACATCTCTCTTCTCTTCCAAAATCCGTTCTCTAAAGCTCTCAAACACTTTCCTTCCTTCCTCAAATTCTCTCTTTAATGTTCTCTTAGTTGTAATTTATTTTTCTTGTAATGTACATTCTTTCTTCTTGTTTTGTTTCTTTTGTTTTCATTTTTGTTTTGTGTAGGAAAACCGAATTGGATCATTCAATCACCAATCCCTGTGGAATGAACTCGCACTTACATATGCTAAACTACCAACGGCTCGTGCACTTGCGAGTATCACAAGTTGAGGATGCCATTGAAACCCATTTTTGGTGCAGCTCTGTCTCACGCAACGGTAGCTTGCCTTCAGTGGAGGTAAGGCTTTCGCTGTGGGCGTATGTCGGGGACATAATGCTTGAAAAAGGCTCCATGAAGTTTGTACTTGAGAAGTAGCTTGCCTTCAGTGGAGGTAAAACTGTCACTGTGGGCGTAGGTCAGGGACATAGCGCTTGAAAAAGGCCCCATGAAGTTTGTACTCGAGAAGTAGCTTGCCTTCAGTGGAGGTAAGGCTTGTCGCCTGTGTGCGTATGTCGGGGACATAGCGCTTGAAAAAGGCCCCATGAAGTTTGTACTCGAGAAGTAGCTTGCCTTCGGTGGAGGTAAGGCTCTGTCGCCTGTGGGCGTATGTCGGGGACATAGCACTTGAAAAAGGCTCCATGAAGTTTGTACTTGAGAAGTAGCTTGCCTTCGTGGAGGTAAGGCTTGTCGCACTGCGCGAAGTCAAGCCTGGTAAGCTATAACTCGAACAATGGCATTCTTGGTGTAGTAAGATGTCAGCTGCTGCTTGTATCCTGCAACTCAAACGATGGCCTTCTTGTTGGGTAAGATGTGAGCGTGCTAGTCAAACCTGCAACTGAACAATGGCCTTCTTGTTGTAGTAAGATGTGAGCTCCTCCTGGTAAGTTGCAGACTCGAACAATGGCCTTCTTGTTGTGGTAAGATGTGAGCGGCTGCTAGTAGGCCGCCACTCGAACAATGGCCTTTTCTCGTTCTTCTTCGAGCAGATCAAGGTTGACTAGTGTACCAGGTGAAGGCTTCCTGGAAGGGAATTCCCAAACAGTAGTTTTCGCGGAAGATTATCTCTATAGCTATACATCGACAGAAAATGTGCCTATGTGTTCAACTGACGAAGCATGAGGGTCTTCTCCATTAAATAAGGTGAAATTTGGTACTTTGAAACCTCAGGCAAAGGAATATTGGTCTATATAGCCGGATACGGCTTCTGTAGGTAGGCCTTTCTCCTCTCCTGGCCTCGGCTCCATCATCTCTCTTGATCATTCTCTATAGTGCCCCCATGTCATTTAAAGCATTGACAGACGTGGATTTCGTCCTGTTCTACCTACTCATGATCAAACCTGTGCTCTATTCTCTATGGTCGGGGCAGAGTTTCCTCCCTGTGTTCTCCCTCTTTTCAACTTCCAGATGGTTTCTCCCAGTTTGCCCCGGCCTGTTCCTGTTATTGTTGGCAAAAGGGTTAATTCCCCCTCTGCCTCTACCTGCCCCTTGCTAATGGAGGAAATGGATTGGGGTCCATTCTTCTTGGTCTCTGGGTGGCACGGACGCCTGAGGCAGAAGTGGTAGTGGTTGATCTCGCGGGGCCAGGTTGTGGAGAGGCGGTTCTGGCTAGTCTGGGAAGCCTAAACTGGTGCAGGACCTTCTGGCCTCTTTCTGAAAGGCCATGGCTTGACTCCTGGATTCATAGGAACCGAAGGAACCTCCTGGATTGGTCCATGTCTTTGACAAGCTTCACATCCCTTAGAATAATCAATGCAATCTTTCATCATGGTTGGCCAGAAATAGTCATACCTTCTAATCAGCCAACACATTTTTTCTTCCACCTTGATGTGCTCCACAAATCCCTTCGTGGGTTTCTCCCATGACCTTCATGTATTCTTTCTTTCCCAGGCATCTTAACAATATCTCATCCTTACTTTTTTCGGACCAAATCTTCATTCCACATAAGGTAATTTAGAGCCATGATTTGACTTTCTTTTCGGAGGGCAAGGTTGGGTATTGTAAATAGCTTATGATGGGAGTTCTCCAGTAGTCCTTACGCGATTATGGCAGAATTCACGTCTATTTCCATTCCTCTGATCAGACAGATGGTAGACTCTTCTTTCCTACCTTAATAATCCTTTGCACACGTCTTCCGAAATTTGTATTCCTGAGCTACTTGAGCAGTTCATTGGCTGCAAATTCTCTTCTCTTGGGATGTGTTCCCAAGTGGC
The DNA here is from genome assembly GCA_018703695.1 of Prunus fruticosa. NCBI lineage: Eukaryota > Viridiplantae > Streptophyta > Magnoliopsida > Rosales > Rosaceae > Prunus > Prunus fruticosa. Next base: position 18,848,171 of record CM031919.1, read on the forward strand.
TTCCTGAATTCCGTAGACAATTCCTAGCTGCTACTAAATAGACAGCTAAATCAGGATTCAAACATTTATATTCTCCAGCATTATCTGTTTAAAACAAGCATGGGAGTCTCCCAATATTCTCCAGCAATCTGTTTTGAAACCTAGGCCAATGATTAGAGCTTCGTATTAAGCTCTGTTGTTGCATTGGAAGTCCAACTGAAAAGAATAAAGTCTGACTCCCAAAGGTTCTTCTAGAACAATTCCTCTCCGGAAGCTAGGTCGGTTTTTGATCCATCAAAATACAGCTTCCATGGTGTGAGATGGAATCGAATAAATGGGATTGTTAGGCAAACATGAGCTCTTGTCAGTAAATCTGCATTTGCTATATCCAAAGAATCCATATTTTCAATTTCTTCTCTAGGATGATCGGCTAGGAAATCTGCTAGCTTTGTCCCTTGAAGGCTTTCTGAGGGACATATTGAAAGCAAATTCTGCTAGAGCCAGAGTCCATTTCCCAATTCTGCCTCTCAACATTGGCCTTGTTAGCATGTATTTGATTAGGTCTGTCTTGGCAATGATATAAGTGGTAAATGGAGGCACGTCATGTCTGAGCTTTATAGCCGTGAAGTACAAAGCCGGACAAAGCCTTTCGATTGCGGAGTAATTCTTTCTACTTCTCTAGGACCTCTGAGGACATAGTACTGCTTGTCCTTTTCCTTCCTTGTTATCTTGAGCTAACAAGCTTCCAACGGACATTTCTGTCAGGAAAACATAGAGCTTAGCGGTTCTACCCTTCTTTGGTGGGGGACAGAGCTGGCGGATTTGAGAGGTAATGTTTGATTTCTTCAAAAGGTCGGTGTGCCTACTCTTCCCACTTGAAAGTCTGTTCCTTTTTTAGTTTTAGCAAGGAAGAAAAAGGCTGGATTTTCCGCGGAATTGGATATGAATCTTCTTAGGAAGTTAATTTTTCCTAGAAGACTTCACGGCTCTTTCTTGTTCCCTGGGGGTTGAGCCTCTATGATGGACTTTGCTTCATTTTTATCAATTTCTATGCCTCTCTAAGTGTACCAAAAATCCCAAGAAGTTTCCTGCCTTACTCCAAAAACACATTTTTAGGATTCATTTTCAATTTGTGTTGTCTCATCCTTAAAAATGCCTTTCTCAGATTTAATACATGATTTTCTGCTTCGGAGATTTGATCACCACATCATCTATATAGACTTCTAAATAGTGTCCTATCATATCATGGAAAACAGAATTCATTGCTCTTTGATAAGTGGCTCCTGCGTTTCTTAAGCCAAACGGCATTACGTGCTATTCAAAAGAACCTAGGTGCCCTGGACACATGAAGGTTGTCTTGTGAATGTCTTCTTCTACCACCATAATCTCATTATACTCGGACGTTGCCATCCATGAAAGATAACATTTGGTGGTGAGCGCTCCATCCACTAGCATGTCCGCCATTGGCATAGGATATTCATCCTTGGGAGATGCTTCATTGAGATTCCTGTAATCCACAGGGTTCACTTGCCCCTGTTTTCTTTTCAAAGGGACAATATTGGCTAGCCAGTACGTGTAATGGGCCTGGTGAACCCTGCCTAGAGCAACCTTTCTATCTCTTCTTTGACTTTTAGTTCTCTCTCCATGGACATTCTTCTTCCTGGCCTGTTCGCTGGAAGGTAGCATTCCTTGATAGGCAGCTTGTGCTCTACCAATTTCCTGTCAATCAGGCATTTCATGATAATGCCAGGCAAACAATCTCTTGAACTCGTGCAAAAGTGCGATAATTTCGCTTTGAGTGGTTCTTCTAGTAGTGCGCTAATGAAAGTAGGTCTTGGATCTTCTTCTGTCCCTAGATTAATCTCCTGTAGTGGATCTTCTACCTCTAGTAAGGAATCATCTCAGTGCGCTGGTCCGAAGTCCGAGAATTTCCTCCTGTAAACTTTCTTCCTATTCTTCGATGCTCTCATGCGTGAATTCTCCATATTAATGGTCTGAATCCTGCGCAATGAGTTTTCCCTTCCCCCAAGTACATCAACAATCTTTTTGTAATGGATCGGATTGTTGCAAGCTCGATCCTTTACCTGTTGATTGAGACTAAACATCGGAGTCCTGGAGGTTACAAACAAAAGGCCTATTCCGAGTCTTCTGAGAGACTGGCCAGACCGTCTTCAATGAGTCTTGGGCCGTAACACACGGTGAGGGCGGCCGTTACATTGACTCCAAAGAAGGTGAAAGGACCAAGGTCATCATGATAGTACCTTGCTTTCAAAACACATGGCAGAAGACGGGAATGGCCGTGGGATCGGCCTCTACTATCTCCATGTAGCCTCCATCTACCATCACCTTGGAAATAGGAATACCTCAAAAGTTTGCCGTTATGAAAAAGAGGCTTAAGGTGATTGCCCATTTCCCTGGTTGGTTTTGAGAAGCCAGCTGTTTCTCAAGTGGTTTCGTGGAGGTTCTCCTGTTCTCACCGCCAGTATTTGCTGTTCTAGCGCTTCTTCTACTTCCGCGGCCTGCATTCAAAGCTTTCTGTGAGAACACGTCTCCTTCTCCAGAGTGCTTCCTTTTTCCTTCTCCTCCCTGAATCTCTCTGATAAGATGAATACCATATTAATGCCAAGATCACCTTGTAATAAGTTCTCCAGTTCTGCCCCAAAGCTTCGGTTCTTCATTCTAATCCTCCATCATACTCCATCTCTTCTGTCCAAGTCTCCTTGTTCTCCTGTCTCGAGGAAACTAGTTTGATCCTCCGCAGGATGGCTCATAATCCAACTGTTCCTCCTCGTTTTCTCAGTCCAAGCCTTGTTGGTCTTCTTCAGGACAAGTCGAGCTCCAAGTTTTGTACCTCTGGAAGTTCAATTGATAAAGACTAGGGATGAGATTGAACAGATGGAGGCTTGCCCTTGACAATTCTGTCTTTCTGGCTTTTGGGATTTATGTCCCGTCTGCTCTACCTGGGGAATTAGCTTGGCTTTTGAACCAAATTTGACGCGAGAAATCTCGTTATTGTTGACTAGTGACCTGGGATTCAACAGGAGGTAGTGATCTAACTGTCTTTGTTGGGGAGAAGGGGATGATTCTGCAAGCTTGTTTGAAAGCTTTTGAATGTTCAGACTTGGAAGCTGTTGGAACTTGTTTGGGATTTTTGTGATCAAGTGATCATTTGAGTGTTTGTCTTTTGACTGAGTTTTTTGGTTGGTTGATTGATTGTCCTTCTCTCCTCACCCCCTCTTGTATATATATGAAATGTTCTTTGGGAGTGGGCGGCAAGTAATCAAAAGATTTTTAATGTTTAATTGAAACAAAACAGGGGTTCCATCCATTTTTCTGGTAAATAAGCACTCAACGATCAATTCTTGAGGTGATGCTTCTGTATTTTGATGGGGTGCCATGCTTGCTCTTTCCATTCCACCTGCTTCTGCAAGAGTTCTGAGTTTGGCGATGGCTGGCTGACTTTGGGACGGCTCCCTGTTTCCCGCTTATCTCTTTTTATAAAAGCGGGAGTCTACTTATTCCTCGAAAATGGCATTCCTCCAAAATATCATAATATCCTTAGATAAACTCAGCGGAATTTGATCCTCTGGAGGAGAGTTTCTTTTAGGAGGCGTTCTTCTTTATACACTGCCTATGTTTAATTTTATCTTCGAGCCGATTCATTGACTTTCCCAGTTAGGGTCACGTGGGCATGTTTCTTTTTAATCAAATCGTCAAAACCATTCCTTCTTTGGCTCGAATCTGTTCCACTGCGGCCCAGGTTTCCTAACGTTCTTTGGGCCACGTGATATTGGCCTGTTTGCTTTGCTTAATGGACATCGGACATGCTGATGGGCTGAAATCGCTCAAGCGGCCTAGGAAGTGATGTGGGCTTTTTGCTTTTGGCTTTGGCGTGTCAAATTTGGGCCCCGCAGGGTAGAGGATAAAGCATCGGCCTCGATTCATTTGATGAAGTAATCCGTGGCGACGATCATCATCTCCTTGTTGGCGGGTGCTGTTGGCATAGGTCCCACCAAGTCGATGGCCCATTGCATGAAAGGCCACGGACTGTTCTGCGGATGGTATTCCTCGCTGGCACCGAATCACATCTTTGAGCATACTCCGTGGAGTCTTGGCGCATGGTAGGCTAGAAGTAGCCTATGCTGAGAGCCTTCTGGGCAAGCGATTCTGCCCCCGCGTGATTTCCACATTCGCCGTCGTGTATTTGCAAAGAACCTCAAGCGTCTCCGGGTACTTGATGCAAGTAAGGTGAGGGCCGGAATATGATCTGCGAACAAGCATGTCGCCGTTCATGTAGTACCTCGCAGCCTTCTGTTTGATTTTTCCGAGTCTCGGACTTTTCCTGGGTAAGTTTTCATTAACTAGATAGTCAATGATGGGATCTAGCCAGCTAGGATCCTCGTCGACTTCTGCATCAAGCTTGGCTGTTCTCCTCTTTCTATGTTGAGCTGGTCAAGGTGCTCGCGGGGATAAAGGCGTCTCGCTGGGTATGAAGCACTGATCCTAAGCTTGCTAGTGCGTCTACGTGCGTGTTCTGCTCGAGGCACTTGTTGGATGGTGAAGGTAGGAAACGCCTTCAACAACTCTTGGACTTTGTCAAGGTACAAGATCATCATTGGGTGCTTCGCCATGTATTCTCCTGAGGCTTGATTTGTGATCAGTTGGGAACCTGAGTAGATGGCCAGCTTCTTGATAACAGCTCCTTTGCCAAGCGCAAGGCCGACGAGCAATGCCTCGTATTTTGCCTCGTTTTTTGAGGCTGGGAAGCCAAGTGTGATAGCTTGCTCCGACGGGGTTCCATCCGAGTGATGATGACGACGCCTGCTCCAGCTCCTTTTGGTTCGACGCTCCGTCTACGCGGCAACTGCCACATGTCTCTAGGTTGGTCAGGTTCAATGGAGGTCTTGTCTGTCTCTCGAACTTTCCTTCTTTCCCTCGACCAGCTTCTCTTCTTCAGACTGATGGCATGAATTCTGCGACAAAGTCTCCTAAAGCCTGGTCTTTTATTGCAGTCTTCGGCCGGGAGAGGAGAGTCGTATTGGCTTAGCTCTATAGCCCACTTCATGAGTCGTTGAGACGCGTCAGGGCTGTGCAGGATTGACCTTAAAGGAAAGTCGGTCATGACGATGACTCGATGAGCTTGGTAGTATGGTCGTAGCTTTCTCGCGGAAACTACAAGGGCCAAAATGAGCTTCTCCAATTTTGGGTAGCGAGTCTCTAGTTGGAGAAGGGCTTTTGACGTGTAGAATCCAGATGTGGGCCCAGATTCTTCTCGGATGGGAGGCTCAGCTGACGGCTTGAGTTGGACACTCCAGGTACACGAACAAGTTTTCACCGGGGCAGGCTTCGAGAGTAGGGGAGGTGAAGTGAGGTAAGTCTTTAGATTCTGGAAAGCTTCTTCGCACTCCTCGTCCCATTTATCTCTTTGCCCCTTCTTTAAAGCCTTGAAGAATGGTCTGCACTTGTCGGTGGATCTCGAGAGGAATCGCTTGAGGGCCGCTGCTCTCGCGTAGAACTTTGTATTTCCTTTCCTGTTGAAGGTGACTTCATCTCGAAAATGGCCTTGATTTGGTGTGGGTGCACCTCGATACCTCGTTGAGTTACTAGGTATCCCACGAGAGTCGGCCGGACAATACACCGACGTGCACTTACTTGGATTCAACTTCATGCGATCCCTGGAGAGGCTAAACGCCTCAAGTGAGGTTCTTGATGTGGTCTGCTCGCTCAATGGCTTTGACCAGCATGTCGTCCACGTAGACTTCCATGGTTTTGCTGATTTGCTCCTTGAAAATTTTATTCACGAGCCTTTGGTAGGTTGTTCCAGCGTTCTTCAGCCCAAAAGGCATGACCTTGTAGCAGGAGGTCCCTCTCTCTATGATGAAAGAAGTCTTCGCCTTGTCATCCTTGTGCATTAGGATTTGATTATAACCGGAGTAGGCGTCCATGAAGCAGAGCTGACGTTGCCGGAAGTTGAATCCATGAGCTGGTCGATTCTCGGCAATAGGAAGTTGTATTTAGGGAAAGCTTTGTTGAGGTCGGTGTAATCGACACAAACTCTCCATTTGCCCTTTTCTTGTTTCGCCACCAGTACAACGTTGGCTAGCCATTCTGAGTAGGAGACCTCTTCAATGAAGCCGGTAGCTAGAAGCTTATCGATCTCGACTTTCGATGATTGCAACTCGCTCAGGAGCGAAGTTGCGTCTCTTCTGCACCACGGGTTTGCTGGAGGGTTGACATGGAGTCGGTGGCAGATGATGTTCGGGTCGATGCCAGGCATGTCAGATGGCAACCATGCGAGCATGTCTTTGTTCTTCTAGAGGAAGGTGGTCAGCTCCACCTTCTCGTTTAGGCTTAGGCGCGAGCCGATCCGCGGCTTTTTGATGGCTGGTCAAGATCGAAGGGTACTAACTCAACTTCTTCCTCAGGCTTCCAACCTTGTTCAAGGGGAGCCTTCCGGGCGGATTCCCTCGTCTCGATCCTTCTCATCTGGGATTCTGGCGCGAGCCGATCTGCGCTTCTTTGTCTGGCGGGCCAGGATCAGGGTACTAACTCAACGTCATCCTCAGGCTTCCAACCCTTTTCAGGGGAGTCTTCGGGCGGGCATTCCCTCGCCTTGATCCTGGCTCCTTAATTGCTATTTCCAGATTGCAACTCCCTTCCCGTTCGGGCTTGCTTGTCTGCTAGGAGTGTTTCCTGCCATGTCAGGAGCCTGCATTACTGGTGTGAACTGCAGCTGTTTGCTCTTCTTGAGCCCTTGAGCTGTGCATCTCCTTGCCATGGCTTGGTCACTGTTGATCTACCCAATACCGCCTCATGGGATGGGGTAGCAGATCTTCTGTGTAGAGGCAGATGTGATGGCTTCGATCTTGCTGATCCATGGTTGGCCCAAAATCCCGTTGTAGGGAGAGACCTCGTCGATGACCATGAAGGTTTGCGAGCAGACCATGAAGGTTTGTGAGCGGACCACTGGGGGTGAATGGACGTCTAGGTCAATTGTTCCAATAGTGATTGACGTGGCCCCATTGAAGCCGGTGAGTGATCTGGCAAGTTTGCTGATCTTGGGCTCCAATCCCATCTATTGGATAAGAGATAGTTGCAGGATATTGGCTGCACTTCCCTCGTCTACGTGAACTCGCTCAATCACAGCTTGTTCAATTTGGATGTAGATTACTAGGGGGTCGTTGCGGCAGATCAAGCCCGATCAAGTCCTTCTAAAGCCGATGATAGGTGTATCTGCAATGACTGGTACGCCCGTTGTGACTTGGGAGATATAAGTCGCATGCGCGATCTTTCTCTTGCGCGACTTGGTGGTCAGCCCAAACTCGTGGGAGTCAGCTAGAATGGTGTTGATCCATATGACCTTTTGGGGAGGTTCCTTGGCAGTCACATCACGATCCTCGATCTCCTGGATGGCCTTCTTTGTGACGAATTTCGTGCAATGACCTTCCCTGACCCAGCTCCTCAAGGTGCCTTTTCCAAGCACTGCAGTTGTTGGTGTAATGACCATGCTCTCCGTGGAATGCGCAGGTATTTCCTGGTGTCCCTCCTAGACGGGTCTCCCCAGGGGCGGCGGTCTCCTCAACCACGGCTTGTCCTTCACTTGTGCTAGGATTTGGTGGATCGGGATGGTAAACTCAGTGTAGGTTCCTACTTATGAGCCTCCCTCTTGGGGCCGCATCCGCTTGTCTCGGGCTTTGTTCTTGAACTTGTTGCTCTTTTAGCTCGCCTGCTTGGGCGGGTGATCAGCTTGCTTGCTGGCTTTCTTCGCAGCGATACGATCATCATCCCAAAGTGCGTAGTGCTCTGCCGTCGCGAAGACCTCTGCCAAGGTTTGGCTTGGAGTTATGGTCAGCTCACGATAGACAGCTCATGTTCGGTTGGCAAGCCCTTCTTGAAAGCTGAGGATGCAACTTGGTCATTGCATCCTATGATGTTCCCCTTCTCAGCCTTGAACCGTCTCAGGTAGTCTCGAAGAGACTCATCTGGTATCTTGTGCAGGTTGAACAAGTGGTCTGCATGCTTTCTTGACCGTCTTATAGGAGGTGTACTCCTTTGTGAAGATGAGGGCGAACTCGTTGAAGTTGCCTGTCGACGCGGACGGTAGAGTGTGGAACCAGTCTTAGCTGCTCCTCGGAGAGTCATCGCGAACACTTTGCACATTAGGGCATCGTCTGCCTTGTACAGGATCATGGCACTCTTAAAGTGCCTCAAATGGCTCTCAGGTTCGGAGTCGCCCTTGAACGGAGTGATGGATGGCGTTGTGACAGCTTCGGCGGTGCAGCTCGTTCCACCTTGCACCAAAATGGATTCAGCTGCATCCTCAACTTGTGATACTCGCAAGTGCACGAGCCGTTCGGTAGTATAGCATATGTAAGTGCGAGGTTCGATCCCACGAGAATTGGTGATTGAATGATCCAATTCATTTTCCCTACACAAAACAGAAAAGAAAATAAATAAAACAAGAAAAAGGAAATAACTCAAGCAAATAAGTTCCCAAGTTCAATTAGATTAATGGATTGATTCTAGCTAAAGTATGATTAAGCCATGGTGTGTGGTCATAACCCTGTGTTCCTAATTCCCTAATTTGATCATTTGTTGTCTAAACTAAAACTAAGCATTAGGAACCCATTAAGCATAGAAGAACAATTTAAACAACCAAGCATGTATCTAATCCCTGTTGTTGAATGTCCATACATACTCTTCCTATTCATAGTTCAATTCGAATTAAAGCATGGTGTATACTCTTAATTCAAACCAAGATAGCTAACATGCAAGCCTAAATGGTGATCAATCATTCAAACTAGCATATTAACTTATAAGCATAATGAATAAGAACAAAAACCATAACTGGAACTTGGAAACTAATAAAACTTGAATACTTAAGAAAGAATGTACATTACAAATAAAATTAAACTAAAACTTGAACGAAAATTTAGCAAAATCATATTGCTACAACAATTGACAACTTGAAAGGAAACTAAGAGAATTTGAAGGAGAGAAGGGAAGGGAGCTCTAGAGAAGTGTTTGAGAGCTCCCCCCCCTTGGGGTGTGATTTATGAAGCTTGAAGACTTCTCTATTTATAGGGCTAAGAGGGAGGAACATCATGATGAAATTCAACACCACCATTCCTTCTTTAATACAACCCATAACTCCCACCTCATCTTGTCCATGTTAGTGTGGTTGGAATCAACTTCATCCCATACTTCATTTGCTGCACCTCCAGCTTTCTTCACATGGGTTATCAAAGGTGTGCAATTTGTGGCTGCCTTTTGCTGCCAACCCATGTGGTTGCCTTTTGGTTGTTGAACAAAAACGAGTCTTCTGCACCTGTTTTGGTGTAGGAAGCCCATAGGTTTCAAAACGTATCCGATGGGGCTCAAATTTGGATATGTTATACTAGACACCCATTGGAACAACTTCTATGAAGAAAGTATTCCCATTGGAGCAGTAGAAGTGTACGTTTTGGCCACTGCAAGTTGGCTGCCGAAACAGGGACTGGAATTGACTTCATTTCATTTCATTTCTTTCTTTGGCTTCACATGCATGCACATGCTTCTCTTTAGTAGCTCAAAAGCTGATATCCAGCTCCAAAGTGATCTGCCAATTCAATTCCCATGTTCAAAGGCTGAAGCAAAATGCCTCTCATCATTCCTCATTCTTCTCTCTCTCCTTTCCACCATGACACTTTAACCTTTATCTCTTCCTTGTCCCCTTTGCCATGATGAATTTTTGTCTTCACAAATATGCTCTTGATTTCTCTTTAATAGCTGGAATGCCTCCCCACTTCACTCATTATGTTGAGTACAAAATCAGTTATAGCTAGGGAGAGGCACATGGCTAAAAGGAGGCACATGGCAAAAGCTGGCAGCTGGAAATCTTGCTGAGCAAGGTTGGGTGTTGGACGGGCTGAGCACTCCACAAATGTCCAATTGGGCTGAAATTTGGATATGTTGTACTAGACACCCATTGGAACAAGTTTCATGAAGATCTTCACCTCATTCGAGCCCCATAGCATGCTGATCCAAGGCCAAGAAGCCAACCTACGAAATTGGGCTGGAAATGGGTTGTAGCTAAAATATGTTTGTCTTTAAGCTCATATTCATCATATGCCAATCAGCCCTTAACATGCATGGATTGCATCAAATGTTATCTCTTGCTATCTTAACCTACAAAACACACAAACATAGGTAAGTGACTCAAAATAAAGAGAAACTAAGCAAAATCACTAAGTAAAGAAGGCATGCAAGTGTATGAAATTATGGACTTATCAAAACAGAAAATGAATTAAAAGCACAAGTTTAACTCAATAACATAACCAAATCATAAGCTAGAAGGGTACAAAATGATATACAATTATGAACCGATCAAATACCCCCAAACCTAGATTTTGCTAGTCCTCGAGCAAAACAACACAAAACAAAGTTAAAAACAAAACAAGAAGTTAACTAGACCACTTTCGTAGGTAACTCGATTGCATTGAGCATATGCAACAAGCCTTTAAACCTCTAGGCATCCCTAGTAGGAGGAGTTGTGTCTCCTAAGGGTTTAACAGAAACGATACCCACAATGAGAATTTTTTTCTTTTACATGATCAAAACTCCTTATACCTTCATTTACAATGGTTTACACTCCTTTCCAAACACCAATGAAACCCAAAAACGAAATTTCATTCAACTACCATTTAATCACAACTTTTTCTTTTCTTTTCTTTCACCAATTGAGTGAAGATCTCTTTTTTTTTTTTTTTTTTATGTAATTTCCCTTCCCAAACTTAGCATGAAAAACACATCCGAAGTAGAGCTCATGAGTTCCTTAGAAAGGTAAATATTTGTTTTTCGGGCTAAGGCGAGGAAATATAATTGGTGAAATGAAAGAAAAGGTTTACATGTAGGCTCAAAATGGTAAACAATGGAAAATCATGCTTAAGCATGCATAAGGTTAGCTTGAAAGGAACAAACGATCCAAAGAGGGCCTTAATATCATTTCTTAAATGTCATGAAATCAAATTGCAAAAGAATGAATGACTTTTAAGTGTTCAACCAAATCAATGAATAATGAGATCAAACAACAACTTTGATGACAAGAAAATAAGAGTATGTGTATAACACTCATGAAATGAAGCACAAGGCTCAAAAGCTCACATTATATGGTTATATAAGTCTAATTTATGCTTGGTACAATTCTTTGGGTCATGCAAATTCTTTAATTGGAAAATTATGAAACAAATGGCAAGTGCAAAGAAGGTTTCAAACATATCATGCTAGAACGATGCCAAATTAATTTTTTTTTTTCAATAAAAATTTACAAGGAAAAAAATAAATAATAAATAAATAAAATTCAATTTTCATTTAAGTCATGCAAACATTTATCACAATCTCATCATAAGTGTTCGGAAAGTGACTCAAAACAGAACAAGACTAAAAATATAGAAAAAAGAAAAACAAGCAAGAAATTAATTAATTAAATTAAATTAAGGAAAAACCAATTTTACATGCTAAATTCCAATACCCCCAAACCTAGAAATGAACATTGTCCTCAATGTTTAAAAAAAATTAGGAACAAGCAATGTCATAACAAGAAATGAAAGGTACTAAAGTAAATATAAATCACAAATAAAATAAAATAAAATAATTACAAAAATAAAAATTACAAACAAACAAACAAATAAAAAGAAACGAAACAGTAAAACACTCGAAAACAAAAGCCCTAAACAAACAGTCTTACGCAAACCAAAACCCAAACGATTGAAAGCCCAACCCAAAAGAAAGTTAACCCACTTTGAAACCTAACAACGGTGAAAACCCGACCCGCAATGAAATCTGAAGCCCACATGTTATTTTTTTATTTTTATTTTTTTTTTAATTTAATGAAACGTGAAATGGGAGCTCGAAGGCGGGATTTCTAAAAAGAAAGAGTGTGGTCCCTAATGCCTTGGTTCCTGGGAAGTCACGGGTGAAAGGGGTGAGGGACGTGTCGACGCACGAGGCCACTTTCACATCCCCCAAGCCTGAATTATTGGCCTCTTGGGTGAAGCGGGACGACTTTTTCACCTTGAAGGTGGTGAAAGGTGAAAATGCAATTAAGGGGGGTTGAGAAACGGGTGGCCGTAAGGGCCGCACATAACTTAGAACCGCAACGGCTAGGGTTTAGGCAGACTAAGTCTATAAAAGGTAAAAAGAAAAGGGTGAAAAACACAAACTCAGAAACACAAAAGAGAAAAGAAGCAAGAAAAAGAAAAAAGTGAGAAATCAAATGGCCTCTTCCTACCCATTTTCGTTGGATCTCAACCTAGCTCCACCGACTCAACACGAGGCCAAGCGGCGGCACCAGGATGGATGCCCTACTTTGCCTCCGCACGGGGGCCTGTGAGGTCACTGACTCGATACTCCTGGACAACGATGTTGCCATTGGAGTGGGCAGAAATTTGGTGACTCCTAAAGATATACGTGTGTTTGGGACAAGGGATGACAATCGGGTCGCAAGTGATGCCCTGGCACTGAGCGTGCAGGAGTACAACATGTGTCGCAAGTTTGGGTCATCGCCTACTTGCGAAATCCCATGAGGTAGAGGTGCTAAAAAGTCAGTTGGCGGGGAGCGAAGTATGGTTGAAGAGTGTCAGACTGCTATAAAAAGCTTGAAAAGGGAGAGGGCAAGGATAGTGGAGGTGAATCGACACAGCTAGAAGTATTGCGGGACGAGAATAAAACCCTATCAAAGATGGTAGAGTTGTATTCTCGTGACATGCGTAAGCAGCTGGAGGACCTGAGACCGACCGGGTAAACGAAAGCAAGTAGATCGCGAGAGTAGTTACGCTCAAGCTAAGAGTTCGATCTTTGGGAGCTCAAGTGGTGAGCCCCAAGAGGCTGTGCGTGAAGCCCCGAAGAGGACAGCCAGAGGGCCAAACTCAAAGCTCCAATGGTCGAGACATCGAGCACTGTGAAGAAATGATTTCTACTGCTAATTTTGTTGTTTTTATTTTATTTTATTTTTTTGGTTGTTTTTGTTTTATTATTCAGAAATAAAAGAGTAAGGTTGCAGGAAAGAAAAAGAAAAAAGAAAACACATTTCCCAACTAAAATAAAACAAAGACGACAAACGGAAAAGAAACCACATTTCCCTAACTAAAATAAGACAAAGATGATAGCCGAAAGGGAAAGGAAAAAACACAAAGCTCTAGAAAATGAAAGTAACGAGCAAAAACATAAAACACCAGAGAACACGGAAAAAAGAAAAGTAAAGTGAAAGTAAAGGTGCTCCCCCTTGAAGCGATTAGGTCAACATGCCCGGGAAATCCGAAGTGGTTTTGGCACCCTCATCAGCATATGTCTATTTAAAACACGCCTCTACAAGCGGATGATACCCTGCATTTCTTCCTACAAACTCAAGGAAAAACAAAAAAATCCAGAAAAAAAAAAAAAAAAGGCATCCTCATGCACTCACCTTGATGATCTTAACCTTGAGCTATCACTTGCACCACCGAATGCCCAGATAAGGGCTCCTCCAAACCCTGTCTTCCCAAACTCTACATATCATCACGGCACGGCCTCAAACTCTGCTGAGGCAATACCAAACTTTGCCTGAGGCAAGGCCGAGGGCGGGCTGCTCCTGGGAGGCATGATTGGAAGCAAGCTCACACCGGCAGATCATTGGCATATAGCACATAGGTCTAACAAGGTGGCAGGTGGATGAGTCCCACACTTATACCGCGCTCCAAGCGGTCTCGGCCACAAATCTGGGCTTGCGTCTACTAGCAAGAACACGAGAGTGTGGAGCCCTAAGCGAGGAGGTGGCTTCCTTGAAAGCTCAGACTGCGGACTCCAGAAGCGGCTCTACTATGCCAATCAGTTGTGGAAGCACTGCAAAAAAAAAAAATGAGGACCATGTAGAGCGCTGCAGATTCTACAAGTGCGAGACAATAGAGGCAAGCCATGATGATGATGAAGATGAAGATGAAGAAGATGAAGAAGAAGATGATGATGATGATGTTGTTTTTTTATTTTTATTGTGTTTGTTGTTTTTTTTTTTATGCAACGTTTGAAATAAAAAAATGTGTTTTAACACTTAGAAATAAACTAACCAACCAAACCACGTAAATAAATACAAAAACTAACTTAACAAAACAAAAACAAAAACAAAGACTCATCAGAAAAGAAACACAAGGAAAATAAAAATAAACTTAATTAAAAAAAACACACGAATATACAAGCAACTCACGGATGACCAGTTAAGGGCCTCAGAAACACAGCCAGGGGATCCGGGAAGGTTGGAGGGGTCACAATGGTCCCGCTTAAAACCCAAACTTCTTAGACACCGAAGGTGTCGCCTAAAGAACTCCTAGACACTATATTGACGGAAGTGCTCACTGGAGTTACCATAAGTTAGCTTGTATGAAAAATCTTTAATTTTTTATAAAAAGAAAACAAAAACAAATTAAGATAAAATGAAACAACAAACCATAAACGAAAATGAACTAAGTACTCTAAACAAACTCAAACAAACGAAATGAATTGTTGTACTAAAAGAAACAAACCAAGAAATAAACAGAATTTAAAGAAGAGAAAGGATTGAAATGCTCCCCCTTGAAGCGATTAGGTTCGAGCATGGATGCATTTGGAGGTCGACTTCTTCCACTGCTCCACACTTCCCATTCTTATGATTGAGGTTGCCATCTCTCTCCATTTTATTAAGCTGACAAAAATTGCTAAAACATGCACACAAAATTGAAATGGAATTAAAAGGATTAGGAAATAAAAACTAAAATGAAAAGGAAAATCAACACACATCCAATTCCATGCTTCAAAGTAACAAACACCAATGGGTTGTGTAAGCTGGGACTTAAACCAATCACTTGTTAGGCATTTTTGGCTACAAACACAACTTTTCCATCAACGCCATTAACTTCAAAACATGAAACTGTCCAAAAAAAACATGAAAATGAAAAATAAAAATAAAACAAGTAGGGAAAAGAAATAGAACCAAACTATGTTGCCAATCCCCCGCAACGGCGCCAAAACTTGTTGTGTCGGATTCACTTGCACCAAAATGGATTCAGCTGCATCCTCAACTTGTGATACTCGCAAGGGCACGAGCCGTTCGGTAGTATAGCATATGTAAGTGCGAGGTCGATCCCACGAGGATTGGTGATTGAATGATCCAATTCATTTTCCCTACACAAAACAGAAAAGAAAATAAATAAAACAAGAAAAAGGAAATAACTCAAGCAAATAAGTTCCCAAGTTCAATTAGATTAATGGATTGATTCTAGCTAAAGTATGATTAAGCCATGGTGTGTGGTCATAACCCTGTGTTCCTAATTCCCTAATTTGATCATTTGTTGTCTAACCTAAAACTAAGCATTAGGAACCCATTAAGCATAGAAGAACAATTTAAACAACCAAGCATGTATCTAATCCCTGTTGTCTGTTGTGTAGATTTTAGCTGCACCAAAATGGGTTCAACTGCATCCTCAACTTGTGATACTCACAAGTGCACGAGCCGTTCGGTAGTATAGCATATGTAAGTGCGAGGTCGATTCCACAGGGATTGGTGATTGAATAATCCAATTCAATTTTCCTACACAAAACAAAAATGAAAACAAAAGAAACAAAACAAGAAGAAAGAATGTACATTACAAGAAAAATAAATTACAACTTAGAGAACATTAAAGAGAGCATTTGAGGAAGGAAGGAAAGTGTTTGAGAGATTTGGAGAATTTTGGAGGAAGGTGTTTGGGAAGCTTGAGGATTTTGGAAGGGAAAGGAAGGTGTTTGGGAAGCTTGAGGATTTTGTGAACTTGGAGAATTTGAGAACTTAGGGAAATGAGGGAAAGGTGTTTGTGAAGTGTTTGAGACATGGAGACGTTTGGAAGAGAAGGGAAATGTGTTTGGGAAATTTGGAGAAGGGAGGAGAAAGTGTTTGAGTGATTTGGAGAATTTGGGAGAGTAAGGAAAGTGGTGTTTGGGAACTTTGTGAATTTTGGAAGAGAGTGTTTGAGGACTTTGAGAATTTGGAAGGGAATGTGTTTAAGAACATGGGGAATTTGGAAGAGTAAGGAAAGTGGTGTTTGGGAACTTTGTGAATTTTGGAAGAGAGTGTTTGAGGACTTTGAGAATTTGGAAGGGAATGTGTTTAAGAACATGGGGAATTTGGAAGAGAATGGGAATTGTGTTTGGGAAATGTTTTAGAGCATGGAGAACTTTGAAAGAAAATAGAGAAGTGTTTGGAGAATTTATAGAAGAAGAGAAAGGAAAAATGCTTGAGATTTATAGTACTAGGATCTTGTTACAACAATTGAGAACTACAAAGGGAAACTAAGAGAATTTGAAGGAGATAAGGGAAGGGAGCTCTAGAGAAGTGCTTGAGAGCTCCCCCCTTGGGGTGTGTTTACAAGCTTAGGAAACCTCACTATTTATAGGCCTAAGGAGGTTGAAAATCTGAATTATACAATTGAATTATGTAAACACACTAACTTCACCTAACACACTACACTTAATTCACCAACTTAACATAACACACAATTGCATTTGAAAACAATTCCTCTTGTCTTTAGGCTTAGTGTTGCATCATCCACTTCAACATCTTTTGGCTCATTTGGCTGCTGCAAAATTCCACTCAAATATATGTATTGAATATGCTTCACCAAACTTTCCCACAATCAACAACACTTCATCATGCATATGTCATGCATGACAATGCATTGCAGCCAGCTTGTGGGCTCGTTTTGGGCTTGTGGCTCCAGTCTGAAAAATCTGGAAAAATATGGATCTTGAAGCTCTTTGTCTTATCTTTCCAAGAATATGTAGCCCAACTCAAGGAAAAATCGGAAAGGCCTTCAAATGTGATTTTTGGCCCAGTAACGCAGATGCTGCCGAATTTGACCTTAAGTTGCCAAAACATGTATAACTTTCTCTAGAAGACTCGGAATCATGAACCGTAAAATTCTACAGAAAATAGACTTCTGTATCTTTCCAATGATGTATGGCTCATTATCTGGTTCTTCTTGAGCAAGTACAGTCCAATCCGTGAAGTTGACTGATCTGTAGACACCGTTTTGAGCTAATTTGTCTCCAAAATGCAATTAGTGAGTCTCAAGCTTATTACACTGAAACAAACACAAAACTTATTAAAAGCACAAGTTTAACTCAAAAACATAACCAAATCATAAATTAAAAGGGTACAAAATGATATGTAAATATGCACCGATCAAATACCCCCAAACCTAGATTTTGCTAGTCCTCGAGCAAAACAAAAGGAAAACAAAGGTAAAAACAAACAAGAAGTTAACTAGACCACTTTCGTAGGTAACTCGATTGCATTGAGCGTATGCAACAAGCCTTTAAACCTCTAGGCATCCCTAGTAGGAGGAGTTGTGTCTCCTGAGGGTTTTACAATATAAATACCCACAAACGTTTTACTGACTCTCTAAAACAAAGTAATTAGAAAACTTAAAAGATTGTTAGTCCTTAAGCAAAACCAAAAACAAAAACAAACATAAATACATTAACAAAAACAAAAACGAAAACAAAACACAAAAAAAACAATTACAAAAAT
Source organism: Prunus fruticosa (assembly GCA_018703695.1). Taxonomy (NCBI): domain Eukaryota; kingdom Viridiplantae; phylum Streptophyta; class Magnoliopsida; order Rosales; family Rosaceae; genus Prunus; species Prunus fruticosa. Next base: position 18,865,701 of record CM031919.1, read on the forward strand.
AAAAAGAACTCAAAACAATCTTTCTAAATTTTCTGAAGATAAATGACTCATGCACATGACTTAAGCGTTTTATTAATAAAAGCTCAATTTTTAGACATTATTTACAAAGCGGCAAAGTTCTAAACACAATATGCTCAAAGTGTAGTAGTGTGATAGCCAAATACAACAAATTCCCCAATCTTAGTTTTCACACAATTTCAAAAATCATACAAAGCATAAGTTTAACTTCAAATCTCACAAAAGTTGTCCTCTCACAAATGAATCACTCAGAAGATGGCTATAATGCAACACTCAGTTATAAACATGAGATTAGAGTTAAACCATAAGGACTTAACTCGAAATAGAAAGATGAAGAACTTGCATTAATATGATCTCAAGAAGGATGCCAAACACTTAAAAGTAAGAAAATGGATGCAATTCAACCACATGACATTTAAGATCAATTTAGGTCTTTAGTAAAGGTTGTAATTGGGCCAAGGGTGTAAGGTGAGTAAGAAATGAAAGGTATGGATAATACAAAGTCCAAGGAACTCGCAATGTAAGAGCATAAAATAATTGTTTACAAGACTTCGAATCATCACGATTATATTTTTTTCTTTTACATGATCAAAACTCCTTATACCTTCATTTACATTGATTCATACTCCTTTCCTTTAATTGAACAAACACCAATTATTTTGAAGGCCCAAAAATGAAATTTCTACCAACCACCACTTAACTTTTCTCTTTTCTTTCACCAATTGTGTGATTTTTTTTTTCTAAATGTAACACCTCTTCCCAAACTTAGCATGAAAAACACATCCAAATTAAAGCTCATGAGTTCCATAGAAAGGTAAATATTTGTTTTTCGGGCTAAGGCGAGGAAATAAAATTGGTAAATGAAAGAAAAGGTTTACATGTAGGCTCAAAATGGTTAACAATGGAAAATCATGCTTAAGCATGCATAAGGTTAGCTTGAAAGGCACAAACGATCCAAAGAAGGCCTTAATATCATTTCTTTAAATGTCATGAAGTCAAATTGCACAAGAATGAATGACTTTTAAGTGTTCAACCAAATCAATGAATAATGAGATCAAACAACAACTTAGATGACAAGAAAATAAGAGTATGTATAACACTCATGAATTGAAGTACAAGGCTCAAAAGCTCACTTTATATGGTTGGTTATATAAGTCTAATTTATGCTTCATACAATTCTTTAGATTATGCAAATCCTTTAATTGGAAAATTATGAAACAAATGGCAAGTGTAAAGAAGGTTTCAAGCATGCCATGATAGAACAATGCCAAAATTTTTAATTTTTTTTTTAATAAAATAAAATGAAATCCAATTTTCATTTAAGTTATGCAAACATTTATCACAATCTCATCAAATGTTGTTCGGAAAGTGACTCAAAAACAAAACAAGACTCAAATAGAAGAAAAACAAGCAATTTTTTTTTTAAAATTAAGAAAAAAAAATAATACATGCTAAACTCCAATACCCCCAAACCTAGAAATGAACATTGTCCTCAATGTTTAAAAATTAGCCACAAACAATGTCATAACAACAAATGAAAGTTATTAAAGAAAATAAAAATTACAAAACACACAAAAATAAAATAAAACAATTACAAAATAAAAATTACAAAACAAACAAAAAAAAAAAACGAAACAATAAAACACTTAGAAACAGTAAGCCCTAACAGATAGTCTTACACAAACTGACACCCAAACAATTGAAAGCCCAACCCAAAATGAAATTAACCCAACAACGGTAAAACCCGACTCAACATGAAATCTGAAGCCCACATGTTTTAATTTTAATTTTAATTTTTTAATTTAGGATGAAACGTGAATTGGATTCTGAAACATGGGTCCTAATTTCGTCTCGGTTAGTGTAAGGGACCAACGAGACAGGCGAGACACGTGTCGACGCATAGAGGCGCCGCAGACTCCACAAGCAGAAATTACGGGGCCATGGAAGGCGCGGCGACTTTCGCTGAACGCGTCCGTTAGACAAAGCAAGTCGTGACAAATAAGTTGGAAACGGTTGGAAAGTGAGAAGGTTGTGGGACTCGAGGAACGCTTGGGATTCGAAAAATGCTTAGACGCTGCCTAGGGTTTGTGAAAGACTCATCTATAAGAAAGAAAAAGAAGGGGAAAAAAAAACACAAACGCAAAAACACACAAAAGAGAAAACAAGCAAGAAAAAAAAAAGAGTGAGAAATCAAATGGCTTCTTCCTACCCCTTTTCGTTGGATCTCAACCTAGCTCCACCGACTCAAACACGAGGCCAAGCAGGAGCACCAGGTATGGATGCCCTACTTTGCCTCCGCACGGGGTCAAGTGACCGTCAATGACTCAATACTCCTGGACAACGATGTTGCCATTGGAGTTGGCAGAAATTTAGTAACTCCTAAAGATATACGTGTGTTCGGGACAAGGGATGACAACCGGGTCACGAGTGATGCCCTAGCACTGAGCGTGCAGAGTCCAGCATGTGTTGCAAGTTTGGGTCATCGCCTACTGCGAAGTCCCATGAGGTAGAGGTGCTGAAAGGTCAGTGAGCGGCGGAGCACAGGATGGTTGAAGAGTGTCAGAGTGCTATAAAAAGCTTGAAAAGGGAGAGGTCAAGGATAGTGGAGGTGAATCGACACCAGCTAGACGTATTGCGGGACGAGAATAAAAACCTATCAAAGATGGTAGAGTTTTACTCTCGCGACATGCGGAAACAGCTGGAGGACCTAGACCGACCGGGTAAACGCAAGAAACCAGATCGCGAGAAAAAGTTATACTGAAACTAAGATTGCGATCTTTGGGAGCTCAAGTGATGAGCCCCAAGAGGCTGTGCGTGATGCCCCGAAGAGGACAGCCATAGGGCCAAACTAAAAGCTCCTATGGTCAGAACACAGAGCGCCAAGAAGAAATGATTTCAGCTTTTATTTATTTTTTTAATTTTAAAAATGTATGTGCGTTTTTTTTAATTGGGAAATAAAAACGTTATGTTATCTCAAAGAGACGAATGACCCTAAATTTAAAGAACGACGATCAAACAAAAACATGAAAACCCAAACATGCATTTTTATTTTTAGTTAAGTAAACACACAAGTAACTGCTTTTTCTTTTAAGAGAAAAACCTAAGGATGACCAGTTAAGGGCCTCAAAAAATACAGCCAGGGATTCCGGGAAGGTTGGAGGGGTCACAATGGTCCCGCTTAAAACCCTAACTTCTTAGACACCGAAGGTGTCGCCTTAAAGAACTCCTAGACACTGGATATACTGCGGTTGCTCACTGGAGTTACCAAAAGTTTAGCTCCTTCAAAGAATATCCTATGGGTTTTAAATTATACTACATAATTAAATAAAAACAAAATAAATAAATAAATAACAATTGAAATAAACACGCAATTCAAACAAGAATTTAAAAGAAGAGTTGGGATTCTTGCACCAGGTGTCCAAGACGCATCTTTAATTTTGTCTCTTCTTCCAATTAAATTCTTGAGAAAACCTGACAAACAAGAAGAAAACAATTGAAAAAATAAAAATAAAAAAAAATAAAATAACAACTGAAAAAGCAAAAACACAAACATCAGAAAAAACAGGGAGGCAAAAGTAAGTTAAAGTGTCGACATGCTCCCTTTAAAAAAACGCGCTTGCAATTTGCGCCGAAATGAAGGGATCCGAGAGAAAAGAGCACAGGATAGCACCCTCGAGATCCGAAGTGCTTTCGGCTCCCTCGTCTGCATAAATCTATTTAAACACATCTCGGTGAAGTAGAAGAGCACCCGCATTTCTTCCTGCAAATTCAAGAGAAAAACATCAAAAAATCCAAAAACAAAACAATGGCATCCTCATGCACTCACCTTGATGATCTTAACCTTGAATTGTCCCTTGCGCCACCGAATGCGCAGATAAGGGCTCGTCCAAACCTTGTCTTCCCAAATTCCACATATCATCACGGTACGGCCTCAAACTTTGCTGAGGTAATTCCAAACCTTTCTGAGGCGGTGCCGAAGGAGCAGCGCTGCTGGAAGGCATGATTGGCAGCAAGCTCACATCGACAGATCATCTCCATGTGGCAAAGAGATCTGACAAGGCAGGCAGTGGAGGAGTCCCACAATTTAACGGTGCTCCACGCGGTCTCGGCTACCAATTTAGGCATGCGATTACTGGCGAGGACACGGGAGTGTGCCACGCTGAGTGATGAAGTAGCTTCCTTGAAGGCTATGGTGGCGGACTCGCAGAAGCGGCTCTCCTGTGCCAATGAGCACGTGGAAGCACTGGAGAAAAAATGAGGACCATGTGGAGTTGCTACAGATTCTGCAAGTAAGAGAGAATAGAGGCATGCCATGAAGATAAAGATGAAGATGAAGAAGAAGATGTTGTTTTTATTTTTAATTTACTTGAATGTTTTGTTTTTTTGTTTTTTTGTTTTTACTTTTTTACTTTTTACTTTGTTTGCAGTGTTTGAGTGAAATAAAAATTGCGTTTTTAACATTCAGAAATAAACTAACTAATCACACCACGTAAATAAATACATAAACTAAATCAAAACAAAAAAAAAAACAAAGAAGTTCCAAATTGATTTTTTTTTATTTTTAATTTATTATTATTTACAACTAACTGATCACACAAAGAAAGAAAAAACAAAGAAGTTCCAAATTGCAATTTACAAGGAAAAATAAATAAAAACTCAAATTTCAATTTTTTTTTATAGTTTTTTTTTTAAAAAAAATTTAGTTTAGTTTAGTTTAAGCTTGAAGGCTTCTCTATTTATAGGGCTAAGAGGGAGGAACATCATGATGGATTCCCACACCATCCTTCATCTTTTGTTGCTGCACAAGCTTCTTCACATGGGTTCAAAGGTGATCAGATTTGCTCCCAACCCACGTGGTGCCTTTTGCTGCCAACCCATGTGGTTGCCTTTTGCTGCCAACCCATGTGGTTGCCTTTTGCTGCTGGAAAAACGAGTTTCTGAACCAGGCATGGTGTAGGAAGGTCATAGGTCTCAAAACGTATCCAATGGGGCTGAAATTTGGATATGTTGCAGTAGACACCCATTGGAACAACTTCTATGAAGAAAGTATTCCCATCGGAGCAGGAGAAGTGTGCGTTTTGGACCTTGAAAGTTGGCTGCCGAACAGAGACTGAAATTGACTTCATTTCATTTCTTTTCTTTCTTTTTGCTTTACATGCATGCACATGCTTCTCTTTAATAGCTCAAAAGCTGATCTCCAGCTCCAAAGTGATCTGCCAATTTAATTCCCATGTTCAAAGGCTGAGCAAAAATGCCTCTCATCATTCCTCTTCTTCTCTCTCTCCTTTCTCTTTGCTTCACATGCACATGCTTTCTCTATAATAGCTCCAACATGTACCAACTTGCTCCTTCAGAAATTCATAGCTGGAAAGCCTCCAAACTTCACTCATTATGTTGGGTACAAAGTCAGTTGCAGCTGGGGTGAGGCACATGGCTAAAAGGAGTCACATGGCAAAATGCTGGCAGCTACAAATCCTGCTGAGCAAGGTGGGGTGTTGGACGGGCTGAGCACTCCACAAATGTCCAATTGGGCTGAAATTTGGATATGTTGTAGTAGGCACCCATTGGAACAAGTTTCATGAAGATCTTCACTTCATTCGAGCCACATAGCATGCTGATCCAAGGCCAAGAATTTGACCTACGAAATTGGGCTGGAGAGGGGCTGTAGCCAAAATGTGTTTGTCTTTAAGCTCATTTTCCTCATATGCCAATCAGCCCATAACATGCATGGATTGCATCAAATGTTATCTCTTGCTATCTTAACCTACAAAACACACAAACATAGGTAAATGACTCAAAATAAAGAGAAACTAAGAAAAATCACTAAGTAAAGAAGGCATGCAAGTGTATGAAATTATGGACTTAACAAAACAGAAAATGAATTAAAAGCACAAGTTTAACTCAATAACATAACCAAATCAAAAGCTAGAAGGGTACGAAAATGATATACAATTATGAACCGATCAAATACCCCCAAACCTAGATTTTGCTAGTCCTCGAGCAAAACAACAAAACAAAGTTAAAAACAAAACAAGAAGTTAACTAGACCACTTTCGTAGGTAACTCGATTGCATTGAGCATATGCAACAAGCCTTTAAACCTCTAGGCATCCCTAGTAGGAGGAGTTGTGTCTCCTGATGGTTTAACAGAAACGATACCCAAGAAACGCTTGACTAATTCTACAAAACAAAGTAGTTAGAAAAATTATTAGATTTGTTAGTCCTTAAGCAAAACAAAAGAAACACAAAAACCAAAACAAAAATAATTACAAAAACAAAACAAAAATAAAAATAAATAAATAAATAAATAGAAACTCAAAACAATCATTCCGAACATTTTTTGAAGAGAAATGACTCATGCACATGACTCAAAAGTTTTAACAATAAAAACTCAATTTTACACATTATTTACAAGGCGGCAAAGTTCAAAACACAACATGCTCAAAGTGTAGTAGTGTGATAGCCAAATGCAACAAATTCCCCAATCTTAGTTTTCACACAATTTCAAAAATTATACCAAGCACAAATGCAACTTCAAATCTCACCAAAGTTGTCCTCTCACAAATGAATCACTCAGAAGAGGGCTACAATGCAACACTCAGTTATAGACATGGGATTAGAGTTAAATCATAAGGGACTTAACTCAAAAATAGGAAGATGAAGAACTTGCATTAATATGATCTCAAGAAGGATGCCAAACACTTAAAAGTAGAAAAATGAAGGCAATTCAACCACATAACATTTAAGATCAATTTAGGTCTTTATTATAGGTTGTAATGAGGCCAAAGGTGTAAGGTGAGTAAGAAATGAAAGGTATGGATAAAACAAAGTCCAAGGAACTCAAAATATAAGAGCATAAAACAATTGTTTACAAGACTTCGAATCATCACAATAAGAATTTTTCTTTTACATGATCAAAACTCCTTATACCTTCATTTACAATGGTTTACACTCCTTTCCAAACAACAATTATTTTTGAAGGCCCAAAAATGAAATTCAATCAACCACCATTTAATCACAATTTTTTTTTCTCTTTTCTTTCACCAATTGAGTGAAGTTCTCTCTTTTTTTTTTTTTTTTTTCTTTTAGTAATATCCCTTCCCAAACTTAGCATGAAAACACATCCGAATTAGAGCTCATGAGTTCCTTAGAAAGGTAAATATTTGTTTTTCGGGCTAAGGTGAGGAAATATAATTGGTAAAATGAAAGAAAAGGTTTACATGTAGGCTCAAAATGGTTAACAATGGAAAATCATGCTTAAGCATGCATAAGGTTAGCTTGAAAGGCATAAACGATCCAAAGAGGGCCTTAATATCATTTCTTAAATGTCATGAAATCAAATTGCATAAGAATGAATAACCTTTAAGTGTTCAACCAAATCAAAGAATAATGAGATCAGACAACAACTTTGATGACAAGAAAATAGGAGTATGTGTATAACACTCATGAAATGAAGCACAAGGCTCAAAAACTCACATTATATGGTTATGTAAGTCTAATTTATGCTTGATACAATTCTTTGGGTCATGCAAATCCTTTAATTGGAAACTTAAGAAACAAATGGCAAGTGAAAAAAATATTTCGAACATATTATGCTAGAACGAGCCAAATTAATTTTTTTTTTAATTAATTTTTTTTTAATTTTTTTTTTTACAATAAAAATTTACAAGAAAAAATAAATAAATAAAATTTAATTTTCATTTAAGTCATGCAAACATTTATCACAATCTCATCATAAGTGTTCGGAAAGTGACTCAAAACAAAACAAGACTCAAAATATAGAAAAAAAGAAAAACAAGCAAGAAATTGATTAATTTTTTATTTTTTTTAATTTTAAGAAAAACCAAATTTACTTGCTAAACTTCAATACCCCCAAACCTAGAAATGAGCATTGTCCTCAATGTTTAAAAATTAGGAACAAGCATGTCATAACAAGAAATGAAAGGTACTAAAGTAAATATAAAATCACAAAACACACAAGAATTAAAATACAAAAATAAAATAATTACAAAAAACAAAAAAAACAAAAAAAAAACAAAACAAACAAATAAAAATAAAATAAAATAAACGAAATAGTAAAACACTCGAAACAGAAAGCTCTAAACAAATAGTCTTACAAAAACCAAAAACCCAAACGGTTGAAAACCCAACCCAAAAGCGGTTAACACACTTTGAAACCTAACAACGGTGAAAACCCGACCCGCAAAGAAATCTGAAGCACACACGTTTGTTATTATTATTATTTTAATTTTTTGTTAATTTAATGAAACGTGAAGTGGGAGTGCAAAGGCGGGATTTATGGAAAGAAAGAGTGTGGTCCCTGCTGCCTCCTGGTTCCTAGGAAGTGACATGCAAAAGGAGTGAGGGACGTGTCGGCGTGCGAGGCCGCTTTCACATCCCCCAAGCCAGAATTATTGGCCTCTTGGGTGAAGCGGGACGACTTTTTCACTTTGAAGGTGGTGAAAGGTGAAAATGCAATTAAGGGGGGTTGGGAAACGGGTGGCCGTAAGGGCCGCACAGAACTAGAACCGCAACGGCTAGGGTTTAGCAGACTAAGTCTATAAAAGGTAAAAAGAATGGGTAAAACAAAACACAAACTCAGAAACACACAAAAGAGAAAAGAAGAAAAGCGAGTGAGAAATCAAATGGCCTCTTCCTACCCATTTTCGTTGGATCTTAACCTAGCTCCACCGACTCAGACACGAGGCCAAGCAGCGGCACCAGGTGGGATGCCCTACTTTGCCTCCGCAAGGGGGCCTGTGAGGTCAGCTGACTCAATACTCCTGGACAATGATGTTGCCATTGGAGTGGGCAGAAATTTAGTGACTGCTAAAGATATACGTGTGTTTGGCACAAGGGATGATAATCGGGTTGCGAGTGATGCCATGGCACTGAGCGTGCAGAGTACAACATGTGTCGCAAGTTTGGGACATCGCCTACTGCGAAGTCCCATGAGGTAGAGGTGCTGAAAGGTCAGTTGGCGGAGCGAAGTATGGTTGAAAAGTGTCAGACTGCTATAAAAAGCTTGAAAAGGGAGAGGTCAAGGATAGTGGAGGTGAATCGACACCAGCTAGAAGTATTGCGAGACGAGAATAGAAACCTATCAAAGATGGTAGAGTTGTACTCTCGTGACATGCGAAAACAGTTGGAGGACCTAGACCGACCGGGTAAACGCAAGCAACCAAATCGCGAGAGTAGTTACGCTCAAGCTAAGATTGCGATCTTTGGGAGCTCAAGTGGTGAACCCCAAGAGGCTGTGCAAGAAGCCCAGGAAGAGGACAGCCAGAGGGCCAAACTCAAAGCTCCAATGGTCGAGACACCAACCACCGAGAAGAAATGATTTCTACAGCTATCTGTTGTTTTTATTTTATTGTATTTTTGGTTGTTTTTGTTATTTTGTTTTGGAAATAAAAGAGTAAGTTTGCAGAAGGAAAAAGAAAACGGAAAAGAAGCACACTTCCCAAACTTAAATCAAACGAAGACGACAAACGGAAATGGAAGCACAGTTCCCTAACTAAAATAAAATAAAGATGAAAGCCGAAAGGTGAAGGCAAAAAAACACAAGGCTCTAGAAAATGAAAGTAACGGGCAAAACAATAAAACACCAGAAAACACGGAAAAAAGAAAAGTAAAGTGAAAGTAAAGGTGCTCCCCCTTGAAGCGATTAGGTCGAGCATGCCCGGGAAATCCGAAGTGGTGTTGGCTCTCTCTCATCAGCATATGTCTATTTAAACCACGCCTCTACAAACGGATGATACCCAGCATTTCTTCCTGCAAACTCAAAGAAAAACATCAAAAAAATTCATAAGCAAAACAAATGGCATCCTCATGCACTCACCTTGATGATCTCAACCTCGAGCTGTCCCTTGCACCTCCGAATGCCCAGAAAAGGGCTCCTCCAAGCAACGTCTTCCCAAACTCTTCATATCATCACGGCACGGTCTCAAACTTTGTTGAGGCAATACCGAACCTTTCTGAGGCAATGCCGAACAGGTCAGTGCTGCTGGGAACATTGATTGGCAGTAAACTCACTCCGCAGATCATCTGCATGTGACACGTAGGTCTCGACAGGATGGCGGTGGATGAGTCCCACAATCTAACTTGTGCTCCAGGCGGTCTCGTCTACCAATCTGGGCATGCGACTCCTGGCGAGGACACGGGAGTGTGCCGCTCTGAGCGATGAAGTGGCTTCCTTGAAGGCTATGGTGGCGGACTCCAGAAGCGGCTCTACCGTGCCAACCAGCATGTAGAAATGCTGCAAAAGAGAAATGAAGACCATGTAGAGCTGCTGAGATTCTACAAGTAAGAGTAAATAGAGACAAGCCATGATGAAGATGAAGATGAAGAAGGTGAAGGAGAAGATGATGATGATGAATGATGATGTTGTTTTTATTTTATTTTTTTATTTTTAATTAAACTTATGTACTTTTTTTTTCTTTGTTTGTAATGCAACGTTTGAAATGAAATAAAGATTTGTTTTTAACACTTAGAAATAAACTAACTAACCATACCACATAAATAAATACATAAACAAACTTAACAAAACAAAAACAAAAACAAAATAAAAATAAAGACTAAACAGAAAAAGAAAACAAAGAAAATAATTTATTTTTTTTAAACTTAATTTTAAAAAAAACACACGAATATACAAGCAACTCACGGATGACCAGTTAAGGGCCTCAGAAAAACACAGCCAGGAGATCCGGGAAGGTTGGAGGGGTCACAATGGTCCCGCTTAAAACCCAAACTTCTTAGACACCGAAGGTGTCGCCTATAGAACTCCTAGACACTGGATTGACGGAAGTGCTCACTGGGGTTACTATAAGTTAGCTCATATGAAAAATCTTTTTTAAATTTTAAGATAAGAAACAAAAACAAATTAAGATAAAATGAAACAACAAACCATAAACGAAAATGAACTAAGTACTCTAAACAAACTCAAACAAACGAAATAAAATGTTGTACTAAAAGAAACAAACCAAGAAACCAAAGAAAAACACAAACAGCACTTTCTATCACCCTATTATCACCCTTTTATCACCATTTGGACAGATTCGTTTCTCTTTTCCAGCTTTCTGCGAGTTTTTAGACTATAACTTTCAAACCGTAAGTCCAAATTTCACGTTCTTTATATGGTTGGATTCAGCACAGAAAAACAAAGAACCCAACGTTCTTTATATGGTCGGACCAAAAGGCAAAAACAATTACGGAATTAAACAGAATTCAAAGAAAAGAAAGGATTGAAATGCTCCCCCTTGAAGCGATTAGGTCGAGCATGAATGCACTTGGAGGTCGACTTCTCCCACTGCTCCACACTTCCCATTCTTATGATTGAGGTTGTCATCTCTCTCCATTTTTATTAAGCTGTCAAAATTACTAAAACAACACACAAACTTGAAATGGAATTAAAAGGATAGGAAATAAAAACTAAAATGAAAAGGAAAAACTAAACTAAAACATCTAATTCCATGCTTCAAAGTAACAAACACCAATGAGTTGTGTAAGCTGGGACTTAAACCCAGTTCTCTTGCTTGTTAGGCAATTGTCCTATTCCGTTGGACTACAAACACAACTTGTCCATTAACGCCATTCACTCAGGAAACTGTCTAGAAAAAGATGAAACTGAAAAAAATAAAACAAGTAGGGAAAAGAAATAGAACCAAACTATGTTGCCAATCCCCGGCAACGGCGCCAAAACTTGTTGCTTCGGATTCACTGCACCAAAATAGATTCAGCTGCATCCTCAACTTGTGATACTCGCAAGTGCACGAGCCGTTCGGTAGTATAGCATATGTAAGTGCGAGGTCGATCCCACGAGGATTGGTGATTGAATGATCCAATTCATTTCCCTACAAAAAACAGAAATGGAAAAGAAAATAAATAAAACAAGAAAAAGGAAATAACTCAAGCAAATAAGTTCCCAAGTTCAATTAGATTAACGGATTGATTCTAGCTAAAGTATGATTAAGCCATGGTGTGTGGTCATAACCTTGTGTTCCTAATTCCCTAATTTGATCATTTGTTGTCTAACCTAAAACTAAGCATTATGGACCCATTAAGCATAGAAGAACAATTTAAACAACCAAGCATGTATCTAATCCCTGTTGTCGAATGTCCATACATACTCTTCCTATTCATAGTTCAATTCGAATTAAAGCATGGTGTCTACTCTTAATTCAAACCAAGATAGCTAACATTCAAGCCGATCAATCATTCAAACTAGCATATTAACTTCTAAGCATAATAAATAAGAACAAAAACCATAATTGAAACTTGGAAACTAATTAAACTTGAACACTTAAGAAAGAATTTACATTACAAATAAAATTAAAGAAGAACTTCAAAACTTGAAGAAAAATTCAGTAAACTCATTTTATTACAACAATTGAAAAAAAGGAAACTAAAAGAATTTGAGGGAGAGAAGGGAAGAGAGCTCTAGAGAAGTGTTTGAGAGCTCCCCCCTTGGGGTGTGATTTGAAGCTTGAAGGCTTCTCTATTTATAGGGCTAAGAGGGAGGAACATCATGATGGATTCCCACACCATCCTTCATCTTTTGTTGCTGCACAAGCTTCTTCACATGGGTTCAAAGGTGATCAGATTTGCTGCCAACCCATGTGGTGCCTTTTGCTGCCAACCCATGTGGTTGCCTTTTGCTGCCTGGAAAAACGAGTTTCTGAACCAGGCATGGTGTAGGAAGGCCATAGGTCTCAAAACGTATCCAATGGGACTGAAATTTGGATATGTTGCAGTAGACACCCATTAGAACAACTTCTATGAAGAAAGTATTCCCATCGGAGCAGGAGAAGTGTGCGTTTTGGACCTTGAAAGTTGGCTGCCGAGAGAGACTGAAATTGACTTCATTTCATTTCTTTTCTTTCTTTTTGCTTTACATGCATGCACATGCTTCTCTTTAATAGCTCAAAAGCTGATCTCCAGCTCCAAAGTGATCTGCCAATTTAATTCCCATGTTCAAAGGCTCAGCAAAAATGCCTCTCATCATTCCTCTTCTTCTCTCTCTCTCTTTCTCTTTGCTTCACATGCACATGCTTTCTCTATAATAGCTCCAACATGTACCAACTTGCTCCTTCAGGAAATTCATAGCTGGAAAGCCTCCAAACTTCACTCATTATGTTGGGTACAAAGCGAGTTGCAGCTGGGGTGAGGCACATGGCTAAAAGGAGTCACATGGCAAAATGCTGGCAGCTACAAATCCTGCTGAGCAAGGTTGGGTGTTGGACGGGCTGAGCACTCCACAAATGTCCAATTGGGCTGAAATTTGGATATGTTGTAGTAGGCACCCATTGGAACAAGTTTCATGAAGATCTTCACTTCATTCGAGCCACATAGCATGCTGATCCAAGGCCAAGAATTTGACCTACGAAATTGGGCTGGAAAGGGGCTGGAGCCAAAATGTGTTTGTCTTTAAGCTCATTTTCCTCATATGCCAATCAGCCCATAACATGCATGGATTGCATCAAATGTTATCTCTTGCTATCTTAACCTACAAAACACACAAACATAGGTAAATGACTCAAAATATAAAGAAACTAAGAAAAATCACTAAGTAAAGAAGGCATGCAAGTGTATGAAATTATGGACTTAACAAAACAGAAAATGAATTAAAAGCACAAGTTTAACTCAATAACATAACCAAATCAAAAGCTAGAAGGGTACGAAATGATATACAATTATGAACCGATCAATGCACATCGCTCTCTCCAGGAGGTTGGCCACCTATCCTAGATCTTCCCATTTTCAAGAAGATCCCGGGCTCAACCCTGGTTTAGTATCAAGGTGATTCCCTTTCTGTTCCTATATATATGGGTCCGTGAGCATTTCCACGATATCGTTATGATCAATTAATGGGACTTAGCCGGAAAGTGTTCTTGCCATTGGGGACGGGACATAGGCACTCTTCTCTTCACCTAGGGCTTTCTTTCGTTTGTGTCTATCTATCTATGTATTATAAAGTATTTTCCTATCCTCCACCCCCTTAGACATAGACAGGCATTCCGCTATCCCGATTGTCTTCCTGATTCTTTTCGCCAAGAAGAAGAAATAACTTTCCCTAAAGAGTGAGTCTTTGTATGGGTACAAGGATGGATTGCTCTTTGCCCCAGGGGAACTCTCAAGAGAAGGAGGAGCAACACATATTATTGCAAACCAGTTCTATTAGAAAATGAGTTCTTTCCGGAAAAAGACCTGCATACTATCTGAGAGAGGCAGTCAGTGGGGAATCTCGTTGTTATGACTGTTGATTGCCTACCAATCGGAGTCCTGAGTAAATATAAGGGTCCTGTTAATCCCGAAACGAAAGTCGAAGGAACCGCAGTAACCCCGCCAAATAAAGAAAATCAAAGGGGTCACGCCTTCAAGCCCGTTAACCTAACTCCGAATCGCCATTCCACGAGTGTTGCTCGGTAAACCCGAAAAGCTGGGTGGACTTCATAGCCCGGTCACTCCGATTGTCTTAGTGAACTGATTGTGTACCATACTAGGTGGTTCGCCTCTATCCCTAAGATGAGCTCGAAAGTCTTGATTTCTTCCTAAAGCGAAAGTCAGGACATTGCCCCCTTTATCCTATTCTGGCTTTCCTGGGTGGTCACGTCTCAATAGAAGTAGTAGCATCACATCTTATTCTACAACCTCTTTAGTAAGAGAATCGGTTGTGCTAGAATCAATGGCAGAGAATGCCCTCTTGTCGCAAGTGAGCAGACGATTTCTCCCTGACATCACAGAAGGGGCAAGAGTGGTGGAAGAAGGGGCAAGAGTGGCTTCGCTCCTACACCTTCCTACACGAAGGGCTGCTCTTACTCTTAGGAGTTCTCTTTCCCTGTTGCTAGAGTTATTTCTTCTTAGTTCTTTCTCTCCTAGTTATTCTCCAAGGACTGCATTTAACCATCTATGAACTTCTAAGACTAATTCCTTTTTCTCTTATCTTTCATGCCTGACTCTTGAATTCTGTAACAAAAGAAAAGAGATAGGCGCCTAGATAATTAGTGGTTTAGCTGTATTGCTAAATCAGGACCTTCCTCCCTATCCTCTACTCTAGTATGCTATTGACTTCCTTCCTGTGATCCTGCCAACTACAATACATAGTTCCAAGGGAATGAAGATAGGACGTTGTGTGGTAACTAGAAGTGAGTATACTAAACCTTCACGCCTGCTACTTTTATTGATATTGATGAATGCGGGGTAAGGACTCTTATTAGATAGATGTGGGCTAAGGACTGTGTTGACTGAAGCTTTTGACATCCCAGAAGGACAAGGGGAGCATCGAGAGGTTGAATCCATAGTAAATAAGATGGCATAGACCGCCAAATGCCACATAAGAAGCTTTTATTGACCTTTTTTGCCTTTCCTCCGTCTTCGTCACCTAATGACTTTCCTGCTTTACTTTGTCGGCTTTGGTAGGGTGGTAGCATGTCCTTTAGCAAGGCTAGGCACCTTCCTTAAGGAGGCAGCATCCGATCTTTAGCATCCTAGCCAGGGAAATCCCCAAATCGCGAGTCCGGGGCATATACTTTTTCTTTATCCCCCAGAGAATCCGACAAGAAAGAAGATAAAATAAAGTACATATATATGGGCAAGATCCATATTCCATTTCTAACAGTTCCTTACTTTCTATTCTCTAATCTCGTATGGCAGCTTTCAGTCTCATGTTCAAAAAGGGAGGATTCATGTCGAGAAAAAGAGGCGTATAGGGTCACCACTCCCGTCCTCTCTCTCAACTCGACGTTCCTAGCGGAGTCTGAAAAACGGATAGGTCGACCTACCCCAAGCATTTATAGCTTTCGTGAATTCTTCCTCACTTGCACTTGGAACAACCAATGTCGTCTTGTCTTCAAGTCGTAGTTAACAGGACCCAACACAATGGCCAACGTCATCATCTCCATGTGGAGGAGTGAGTAGACTCCCTATCCCTCAGGGGAGGTGAATCAGAGAGGAAGGCAGCCCTCGTTAACGAAAGGCAGCTAGATGGCTCAGAGTTCCTGCACTCCAGAAGCAAGCAACGGACAGTTTACACAGATGCGACAAGAGAGACAACAAGACCTGGTTGGCCCCTTTTCCGAGATAGAGAGAACAACACTAATTTCCTGGATATGGGAGACTTTCCAGTTTTCGAATGACCTCAAGATTCGCTACTAAAAGAAGGCCGATATACGCCTATTTATTACCGGATTCCAACCCATTTAAAAAGTCCATAGGAAAGAAGTACTTATACTTCATACATGCGTCTTTTCATTCTTCAGAGCCTACTCTTGCTGGAGTTGTGGCTGGGTCAGATTTCATAACCTCTGCTAATCTCCGAGCTGCCTTTCCTTCAGCTTGTAACAAACGCGGGGCCATTATTTGATCGTTTGCGGCCTTCGGCTATTTATTTGATGGACGTGTGCCCTATTGGAGCTGTGGCCTTACTTCTTAGTAAGATTTTGATAAAAAAGGGTGGGGGTTTCCCTGAATCACCTATAGTAAGAAGCTATGAGGCCCTTCTCTTCTCCTAACTCTCTCCATTCCCGGAGAGAATCCCCATGTTGAAAATAACCACGTTACCATTATAGCCAGCATGTCCATTACATATTAATAAAGATATGACTGAGTAAGTGACGCAAGAGCATCTAATGGGTCTAAGTAGCCCGATGGTCGATTGGGCTAGGGTTACTTTTGATATTATAGTTTTCCTATTCCAGTTAGGATTTGGTTTAATTTCCTTTGTCAATTAGGTTTTCCATTTTGTTAGGGTCTGATGGCTAATATATAACCCTAGTTAACAGTTGTAATAAGGGTCTTTTAACAACTTTATTCAGGAATGACAGAATATAGAGTTCCTCTGGGGTGTCTTTGGACCAGAACTCAATTATCTTAGTTCCAACTTCACTTTACCCATCTATTTTCTGTGTTGTTTATTGCTGGGGTTCCGTTTCTACTGTGGTTTGGCACTGTTTTAGCCGCTGGACAGCAGCTTATCGCTACTGCCCTGCATCAGTAAGCATAATGATAAAATTATTATAATTATTGTGGCAACATAATAGTGGCAAGTGATGAAAAAAAAAAACAGAATAATTAATCAAGACATATTCAAGGTGCCAGAGAATATCACACTAAAACTTACACTATCTTTTTGACAATGTTACAGATTCTTTCGAGTTAATTGCCACGCAAACTGATCAACAGCCACCATAGCACGAGATGCTGAGCCAATAGAACCATCGTACCTGCATGAATGAATTATAATTCACAACAAATTATCACAAATCTCTTGAAAAATACACATTATTTGAGTTTCTCATACTGTACATATTAGTCACATCCCAAACCTCATTTCAGTGCTTAAAGTTAAAATTACAGACGGTCAGTGCTTACAATGCAACCAAGAGAAATGCTGCTGTATGCATAACGATAGCGCCTTCACCAGTAGATTTTGATGTGTTCATGCACCTTGCACAGAACCAATTCTCACGAATTGATGTGACTACATCTGTCATAATATTAGATCTAGTAAAACTTACCACAATTAGATCTCAAAGCATAAATCATTGTAGATGGGATCTGTAGGATGCATATAGGAGCCGTAAAAAAACAAGACGCATATACAAGCAAATCAGTCCTAAGATGCATATATGAGCAGTTCTCATGAACTGATGCAACATCTATCATAATATGTGCAACCTTTTTGGCATTTCTGCAGCAGTTTTCTGTTGTCGTCAAAAGCTCATTTATTGTAGTGAAAGAACACACATTGTCAAGATATTGAAAACCTGCTGTAAAATTTCATGATCTAAACTGAAAGACAACTTTACGGGATTCAGTAGTACCATATAAGGCCACTTTAAAGCCCTAAAAAATGTACTAAGGAATACAAAACCATATGCCCCTCCAAATCCTCCAGTTAAACAGACAGTTATTACTTATTAAACAAAGTAATTGTGGTAATTGCAGCCACATTAAGAACTCACATTGGTTTGGTCCAATAATGAAGCTCTCAGTCTGGAGCTTGTCACATTTGATGAAATCAATGAATTGACTCAATTCGATGGGATTCACTTTTATCCCTTCTTCTTCTGCGCTGCATGCATACAATCAACCTTCAGGTACAGTGCTTCCAAACAGAACAAAATGATAAGCATCATACATTTAAGTAAAAAATTTTCTTGGCCAAATCAAGCAGAAAGCAACTATAGACGTAATGGTTACTGTTCCCTATCATTATTTCTGAGAGAAGGTACACATACACAACATGACATGCAAGCCCAGTTTTTTAAGCGTTCAACAATATGTATTGAGTTTTAGTCTGAACTCCAAATTGATGCAACTCTTGGTAGACTGGTTTACGTGGATCTCAAGCATATAAAACATGAAAAAGCAACATTTTTACTTTAAAATTAGGATTTTATCTCAGAATTTAAAACACTATTAAACACTTTGGGGAAAATTTTAACCTAAATAGCCAAATAATAATGACAATAATAATAAAAATTGTATATATGTAAAATAAGAATTCACAACTCTTGGAAAACTTCACTAGAGAGTAGACTGTTTGACAACTATACTGCACAGCTTGATACCAACTATCAAGAAGATCAGTACTATTGCTTCATACACTTTTCATCTGCAGTTGATGAACTTAAGAAAAATGATATTTATCTTCCTTATTTTTCCCTTGTTTAATAGTTGGCTCATCATCAGCCCCAATCTCAGGCTTTCCCGATATTCAATCGGTATCACTGCCTGTCATGAGAAGTTTCTAATCCTTGCATTTCCTCTTCAAAGATCAAAATTTTCATTAAGACTTCTTTGTGTTATGAAAATTCAAATTTATACCCCAAATACATCTAGAAGCATCTAAAATACATCCATGAGAAGAGAACCGTAGCATCTTGATATATATGTAACAAAAGTAACATGTAGCAAAACCTATTTGCACATATCAACTTCCAATTTGACTGTTAACCACAGGCACCATCAAACTAAATTTCCCAATGAATTTCCTCCATACATATATGCATATAGGAAATAGGCCATATAAAAAGTTCTATGAGGGATATTTTTTTCGATTAATCCATAACATTTGAACTTATAAATGTAATAAATGATATAAGTAGCAAAGTGTGTAATTCACATATCTTTTTCATTATTTTTGTTTTTCCTTGAAAATAAAAAATGAGCAGGTGCAGCAAATGAATTAATGGTGAAGAAGGGCAAAAGAGCAAAAAGATTGAGTTATTAGTGCTGAAGAAGGAACGATGATCAAGGTAAGAAGTCAACTCAAATCAATCTAAAATTTTACAACACGACATAATGTCTGTACCTGTTGAGTGGTCCAAAAGTATAGACCTGAAACAAGCCTATGGCTCAAACATCATACATATCTCAAAGATAAAACCTAAATTGGGGTTGGAGGGAATATGAAGCACGGTTGTTGAAAACCACTTTGAAATCTAGACTACAGAGGAAAGAAAGCAATTTTCCTGAAAGCTACGAAGACAAAGGTTCCTGAAAGTATAATGCCAACTTTGTGAAAGGTCAACACATATAGCATGACACTCACATTGAGAGAGAAGGATGGAATCGGATTGCAGAATGATAACATTACCAATTCTCCCCTCCAATATCACATGCCTTATGTTAACTCATCTATATTAGAAACACCAAACAAGATGCTTTAAACCTGATCCTTCCAGAACAGGTAACCCACTTATCAAAGTCATCAAAAGCTGGGCTTTACTAGTGTAATGATATTAAAGAAAGTAAAGAAAAGTTGCAGAGGTAATAATCAACCCCTGCTCATGACACTAGCAAAAGTTTTACTAAACATATCCTAAAACTAGCCCCCCAAATAAAGAGTCCAATATTTTAACCAAACAAAACCATTTCAGTTAACCACATTGTCCTCTCCTTCTGTAGACTGCCCCTTCCCACTTTTACTTTATAAAGATAATTCATAAGCTGAAGATTCAACTATAAATACAAAATTTGAAATCAATTGTACACAAGCATCAATTAATCTCTGGAATAGGATGAACAATTTGGACTTGTAACCTTTAAATTGAACCCATCAGAAAGACGTATTATACTACAATCTTGCTTGAACATAGGTCCATTGCCAAAACCCAAAACCCAAAACAAAAAACAAAAAATATCAAAAGGGCGCCTCAGTTTGAATTTGAATCTGACTTACATAGTAGACAACAAGCGAGATGGACCAGTTGGGTCATAGTTGATCAATATAGCTGCTTTTAATGGCTTATCTGCAACATTTCAATGCATGAAAACCAAAATATACAGACTTATCGGGAACATATGCACAGACAGGCGAGGCTCCGCAGGCGGCACTCACCAGAGCCGATATTGGGAGAAGCCCACTTGTCCCAAGCTTTATGTACAAAACCCCAATCCATTTCGTCAACTTGGAATGATCGTAAAACACTGATGCTCTCCTGCTCGTGGAAAAATTCTTTTAAAATTTCGACAGTTGTAATGATAATTCCCAAATTATATATAATATGTTAAACACCTGGGCTCTATCCCCAGCCAAAAATCTGGCTATATAATATGGGTAGAGATTTGGGCTGGTCTATATAAATGTTAGAAGTTTTCCAAGCTTTTGTGATTGGGCTTGGCTATATAAGTATTGGTTGGGCTATATGTATATTTTTTGGACAGCTGGGCTGTATGGGTACTCACAATTTTGCATCGGGCTCTAGCCTTACCTAGACAAAGCTGGACATGTGCCTGTGTATGACCCAAGACTAGTACGCTAAAAAATTAAACTGTTAAAATGGGTAAAAAAGATGAATTCTTAATGGGTTAGTTCTTTATGAATTAGAATATCGCATCCCACCTAAGAGTCCAATTCCTCCAAAATCAGGAGCTGAATTCCTGATTTTGTGTGGGTCCCACTCACATTGTGATTCCTCCATGTGAAATAAACACACAAGTATCCGTAATAGGAATTCAACTCCTCCTTATTCTTGATTTTCGATCACGGATTAGTAAACATGCCATAAGTTCTAACCGAATTCCAGACACCACTTTGGTAAAACCATTAAAGAGGTTTTTTTTATAAAAAAAAAACAAAATGTTACTTGTGGGAACCGAATTAAATCACCCTAGGTCAAATAATTCCTTCCATTTGAGGATTATTTGACCTAATTGGGAGTTACTCAATTTAATTGGGAGTTACCCAATTAAATTGGCAATTACCTAATTAAAATGGGAATTGATTTGATTCCTATCCCAATTAGGGATTTGATTTAAATCAAATTAATCAAATCCCTAATTAATCAAATCTCACATAATCGGGGAGGAATAATTCCTTTACATCTACGGAATTATTCCTCTGAAACCCTAGCCTTCAAGGCTCCTATAAATACCTAGCTACACACAAGGGTTAAGGTATGTCTAAATTCCTCCTGAAACTCTCCAGAAATTATCCTTCACAAACCCTAGCCACCATCTTCTTTCTCTCTCTCTCACACAAGGCTCCGGCCTCCACACACGGCTCCGCCGCCCGGTTTCCCTTAAAACACTCATCCTAACTTAGGCATCGGAAGGCCTTTGGCCAACACCCCCCGGTGTGGTCCTTTTACTCCGAATCCGTTTTTTCAGGGAAAGAGAGGTGCGAAGAAGATGAATGAATCTTTAGGCGAATATTCCCATGGGAGGAAATTTGCTCCCACAAATTGGTGCTTTCATTAAGAGCGCGAAATTATACTCAAAGCGTGCTCCAAATTCATTTTCCACAACTTTTTCCAATCAACCATGGTCGATACAAGACGTTCGAAGAGTAACACCATCACGACGGGCCCGTCTCATGGTTTCGTGGTGGAAGCCTCTCTACAACCTCACGGAATCGTGGCTGCCAACCCCTTGCATCCGCCTCCAAGCGCTTCGCAGCCACCTCCAACTGCCGGAATTGCAGAACAGCCGCCACAGGGCAGCTGCTGGAATTGCAGAACAGCCACCACGTGGTCCTGTGACCTGCACAGCCTTGCTCCGGAACACATCTGCAGCCATACCACTCAACTGCGGACTTGCTGCACAGCCTTACGGCTACTCCGATGCCTCCCCTGCCTTGGAGCAGATCCATCGTCTCCCTCCTCTGCCACCACACTTGACGTATGCACTTGTGTACGCGTCTAATGGAGCCCTAGCCCATATGCCATTGGCTCAATGCACACCTCTGGTCAGGTGGACCTTAACTACTCAGGGCAGATCAACTTGAACCAAGGCCCTAACCTTGGACCCCGTGACGAGGAGAGGAGGACGCACGAGCATGTCAGCGAGTAGTTCGAGAGGTCCCAAGCTGGTCAGGCAAGGGCAAACGGGAAGGGAGAGAACGAGATCGTGCTGGCGAGACACAAACATCTACAAGTCGTACTCTGAGCCGGTCGACGATCCGTTCGAGGTTAGGTCCAAGGACCAATGTACGCGAAAGGCTGGGCCCACAGTCCAATGTCCATGCCCACTTGGGCCCACAGTCCAATGTCCATTCTCGCTTGGGCCCACAAGGAAGTAACCAATCCAGGCTGGGCTCACAAGGAGCTCGAGTGCGTGAGCAATCGTGTGACGAGCGCAACGATCGACGCTCACCAGCCCGCTCGAGGACCCACACACGGCAGCAAGCCATAGAGGACTCCTCACAAACTCAATCTCCTAATCTGCCCCACGGGCAGAACAACGAAGGGGATCGACCCTTGGGAACCGAGGAGTAAGTTAACAGCGGGGCTCGAGACACCGAAGACATCTACCTAAACCACTACCCCTGCGGGCAGAAGATGTCGAGAAGTTAGTGAATGACCGACTCCAAAGTCTCCAACTTAAAGGATGCACGGATGAGGCCCTGCATAAGGAAATTGGTCAAGTCGATTGCTTGATCGTTTCATAATTGTATATCATTTTGTACCCTTCTAGCTTATGATTTGGTTATGTTATTGAGTTAAACTTGTGCTTTTAATTCATTTTCTGTTTTGATAAGTCCATAATTTCATACACTTGCATGCCTTCTTTACTTAGTGATTTTGCTTAGTTTCTCTTTATTTTGAGTCACTTACCTATGTTTGTTTGTTTTGTAGGTTAAGATAACAAGAGATAACATTTGATGCAATCCATGCATGTTAAGGGCTGATTGGCATATGAGGAATATGAGCTTAAAGACAAACACATTTTAGCTACAACCCATTTCCAGCCCAATTTCGTAGGTCGGCTTCTTGGCCTTGGATCAGCATGCTATGGGGCTCGAATGAGGTGAAGATCTTCATGAAACTTGTTCCAATGGGTGTCTAGTACAACATATCCAAATTTCAGCCCAATTGGACATTTTTGGAGTGCTCAGCCCGTCCAACACCCAACCTTGCTCAGCAAGATTTCCAGCTGCCAGCTTTTGCCATGTGCCTCCTTTTAGCCATGTGCCTCTCCCTAGCTATAACTGACTTTGTACTCAACATAATGAGTGAAGTGGGGAGGCATTCCAGCTATTAAAGAGAAAGCAAGAGCATATTTATGAAGACAAAAATTCATCATGGCAAAGGGGACAAGGAAGAGACAAAGGTTAAAGTGCCATGGTGGAAAGGAGAGAGAGAAGAATGAGGAATGATGAGAGGCATTTTGCTTCAGCCTTTGAACATGGGAATTGAATTGGCAGATCACTTTGGAGCTGGATATCAGCTTTTGAGCTACTAAAGAGAAGCATGTGCATGCATGTGAAGCCAAAGAAAGAAATGAAATGAAATGAAGTCAATTCCAGTCCCTGTTTCGGCAGCCAACTTGCAGTGGCCAAAACGTACACTTCTACTTCTCCGATGGGAATACTTTCTTCATAGAAGTTGTTCCAATGGGTGTCTCGTATAACATATCCAAATTTGAGCCCCATTGGATACGTTTTAAAACCTATGGTCTTCCTACACCAAAACAGGTGCAGAAGACTCGTTTTTGTTCAACAACCAAAAGGCAACCACATGGCTTGGCAGCAAAAGGCAGCCACAAATTGCACACCTTTGATAACCCATGTGAAGAAAGCTGGAGGTGCAGCAAATGAAGTATGGGATGAAGTTGATTCCAACCACACTAACATGGACAAGATGAGGTGGGAGTTATGGGTTGTATTAAAGAAGGAATGGTGGTGTTGAATTTCATCATGATGTTCCTCCCTCTTAGCCCTATAAATAGAGAAGTCTTCAAGCTTCATAAATCACACCCCAAGGGGGGAGCTCTCAAACACTTCTCTAGAGCTCCCTTCCCTTCTCTCCTTCAAATTCTCTTAGTTTCCTTTCAAGTTGTCAATTGTTGTAGCAATATGATTTTGCTAAATTTTCGTTCAAGTCTTAGTTTCCCATTCTCTTCCAAATTCCCCATGTTCTTAAACACATTCCCTTCCAAATTCTCAAAGTCCTCAAACACTCTCTTCCAAAATTCACAAAGTTCCCAAACACCACTTTCCTTACTCTTCCAAATTCCCCATGTTCTTAAACACATTCCCTTCCAAATTCTTAAAGTCCTCAAACACTCTCTTCCAAAATTCACAAAGTTCCCAAACACCACTTTCCTTACTCTCCCAAATTCTCCAAATCACTCAAACACTTTCTCCTCCCTTCTCCAAATTTCCCAAACACATTTCCCTTCTCTTCCAAACGTCTTCATGTCTCAAACACTTCACAAACACCTTTCTCTCATTTCCCTAAGTTCTCAAATTCTCCAAGTTCACAAAATCCTCAAGCTTCCCAAACACCTTCCTTTCTCTTCCAAAATCCTCAAGCTTCCCAAACACCTTCCTCCAAAATTCTCCAAATCTCTCAAACACTTTCCTTCCTTCCTCAAATGCTCTCTTTAATGTTCTCTAAGTTGTAATTTATTTTTCTTGTAATGTACATTCTTTCTTCTTGTTTTGTTTCTTTTGTTTTCATTTTTGTTTTGTGTAGGAAAATTGAATTGGATTATTCAATCACCAATCCCTGTGGAATCGACCTCGCACTTACATATGCTATACTACCGAACGGCTCGTGCACTTGCGAGTATCACAAGTTGAGGATGCAGTTGAACCCATTTTGGTGCAGCTGAAATCTACACAACAAGTTTTTGGCGCCGTTGCCGGGATCGGTAACATTGTTTGATTCTATTTGGTTTTCCTACTTTTTATTTATTTTTATATTTTTCATAATTGGACAGTTTCATATTTTAAAGTTAATGACGTTAATTGACAAGTTGTGTTTGTAGTCCAACGGACAAGGACAATTGCCTGACAAGCAAGAGAACTGGGTTTGAGTCCCAGCTTACACAACACCCAAAAACAAAAAGGTTCAAGTAGCATGTTGATTATTTCTAGTTTATGGTTTCATTCACTTGCTCTTAATTAAATATCTTGTTCAAGTTTACATAAACACCATATGACTCTTGGACTGATTAGTGAATGAATGGGTAGATATTGAAGACAAACACCATGTTTAAATTATACTTGGTTCTCTATTGTTCTTCTTGTTCTTAATGGGTTCGGAATTTGTGTTTAGACTAAACACCATAGCTAAATGCTTTTTCTGAATACTTGATTAAAACCACACACCATATGGATAATCATATTTGAGAAAGAACGAACTTCATAAGCTAGTTTTGATTTACTTTGTTACTTGTTACTTTGAAGCATGAAATTGGACGTGTGTTGATTTTCCTTTTCATTTTAGTTTTTATTTCCTAATCCTTTAATTCTGTTTCAAGTTTTCTGTGTTTGTTTTAGCAATTTATGACAGCTTAATAAAAATGGAGAGAGATGGTAACCTCAATCATAAGAATGGAGAGTGTGGAGTAGTGGGAGAAGTCGCGACCTCCAAATGCATCACACTCGACCTAATCGCTTCAAGGGGGAGTATTCCAATCATTTCTCTTTAGTTGTTTTGTTATTATTTCAGTAATTTTAATTTTCTATTTCTTTTATTAAAAAAAATTTTAAAAAAAGATTTTTAATATGAGCTGACTCGTGGTAACTCCAGTGAGCGTCTCCGTCAATAGATAGTGTCTAGGAGTTCTTTAGGCGACACCTTCGGTGTCTAAGAAGTTTGGGTTTTAAGTGGGACCTTTGTGACCCCTC
This sequence comes from Prunus fruticosa, assembly GCA_018703695.1. Classification (NCBI taxonomy): domain Eukaryota; kingdom Viridiplantae; phylum Streptophyta; class Magnoliopsida; order Rosales; family Rosaceae; genus Prunus; species Prunus fruticosa. The sequence goes on from CM031919.1 coordinate 18,891,795, forward strand.
CAACCTTCCCGGATCCCCTGGCTGTGTTTTCTGAGGCCCTTAACTGGTCATCCATGAGTTGCTTGTATATTTGTGTGTTTTAAAAAAAAAAAACTAGAGCTCTCTTCCCTTCTCTCCCTCAAATTCTTTTAGTTTCCTTTTTTTCAATTGTTGTAATAAAATGAGTTTACTGAATTTTTCTTCAAGTTTTGAAGTTCTTCTTTAATTTTATTTGTAATGTAAATTCTTTCTTAAGTGTTCAAGTTTAATTAGTTTCCAAGTTTCAATTATGGTTTTTGTTCTTATTTATTATGCTTAGAAGTTAATATGCTAGTTTGAATGATTGATCGGCTTGAATGTTAGCTATCTTGGTTTGAATTAAGAGTAGACACCATGCTTTAATTCAAATTGAACTATGAATAGGAAGAGTATGTATGGACATTCGACAACAGGGATTAGATACATGCTTGGTTGTTTAAATTGTTCTTCTATGCTTAATGGGTCCCTAATGCTTAGTTTTAGGTTAGACAACAAATGATCAAATTAGGGAATTAGGAACACAAGGTTATGACCACACACCATGGCTTAATCATACTTTAGCTAGAATCAATCCGTTAATCTAATTGAACTTGGGAACTTATTTGCTTGAGTTATTTCCTTTTTCTTGTTTTATTTATTTTCTTTTCCATTTCTGTTTTTTGTAGGGAAATGAATTGGATCATTCAATCACCAATCCTCGTGGGATCGACCTCGCACTTACATATGCTATACTACCGAACGGCTCGTGCACTTGCGAGTATCACAAGTTGAGGATGCAGCTGAATCTATTTTGGTGCAGTGAATCCGAAGCAACATGCATGGACCAGGTGAGTAGGGATGCAGCTCCGTGGACCTCTCATCGGGCCTGATAGGTGGTGGTATCACACCCTTCTCAAAGAAACCGTACGTGACACTCTCGCGTCATACGGCTCCGTCCCGGAATCGGGACCTTTCTTTCAGAACCTTTGACCATAATCGGATTTGACATTGAGGCAACAAAAGCTAATACAGTTCCTGCTAACAAAATCAGGCTGTTTCTGCATCTGTTGTTTCAAACAGCTGATGGTGCAATGAAGCTCAAATATTTTGTGACCGTAAATACTACGTGTACCTTTCTTATACATGCATGTCATCATCACATGCTCAAACTGCCATGCTCAACCCCAGTAACTCTGGTATGATGCAACATAGGTTAGAAATAATACCAGCATCAATTGATTCAACAAGCCTTTGGACATTCCCTCCCAAAAAAAAAAACTCTTAGAACGTGATGGCTTTCCCATATACACAACCTCATAAAGCAGGTAGTGTAGGGAATACCCTTATAATAACCATATTGTCACTGAAATATTCTTGTAAAATCGAAGAATGCATCAATTAGGCAACACTTTTCACTCTGGAACCTTGAAAAATCTTTATGCGCGTTCAAATCGATGATGCTTTTATCACCACTCTTTTTTAAGTTTACCATGCTTGTTTGAAATCCGACTGCTATGTTTTAGGACTTGGGAATATAATTTCTGCTTATGTTTTATTCAAATTACAAACAATGTATGGTACATGGTATTGGCATCATATAGTTCAACAAGCCCAGAGATGATAATGATCACACCAGAGTTGTCACAAAATCATGAAAGAAATTACTCTTCTAATCATAACGTGCTTTCTTTGCTATTGTAGGTACTAGGTTGCTTAAAAGAAGGCTTATAAGATGCAATGCATCCAATTTGAATGAAAATGGTTAACCCTGGAGTTTCCCTTTTCGTCTTGTTCTATGCTGCTAATGCAAAGATCCCACCGGCAAAGGTGCTGTTATCTGAAAATTTCAAGCCTTGAATGAAACCAAATTGAATGTTAGATTGATTTGGTGGGATGGGCATAGGATTTATTCTTATTTTAACAGAAACAAAAATTAAGAGGATCCTTTGAGATCCCAATATTTCAACTATCATATAAGATCCTTTTAAGGCTACCAAATGAGTTATATGATTAACCAAATACAAAGATTTAAAAGTAGATGACCATGATTGGCGAGCGCATCTTCTGTTATGTTGCATCTTTTCTTCTCTTTGGTCATTCGCTAGGGAGGGGGAGGGGGAGTAATATATTGGGTTGCCTCAAGATTGTCTGTTACGCGTATCGAAACTCAGGACTTTTTGGGGGAGGGGAGAGTTTGGCCCACTTTTCAACTGTGGTGGCCATGTGCTTATATTGTCTTATCTAAACCCTATGTCGAATGAAGCGAGTGTTTTAATAAGAATATGTGAATCACCTCCAATACAAATATTTGTTAATCCTAATTGTTTTGCCCAACTAAGTCCATATTTAAAGAAACAACTTATTCTTCTAAAACAGAAGCAAAACCCAAAAAACATGAACCCGCAAATTTCCTTTGCCTTTTACAATTTTTAATGATGAATCCGAAGCTGCTCTTTCAAAATGGAAATATTTTTGCTCACCATTTTAACCCAAGGTGTATGCTCACTACCCTTCTTAATATTTGGCATGTGTCCATAGGCATAACCTTGGTTAACTTTTTACTTTAATTTATGTAACCATGATTATGCTTATGGAAACGTATTAAGTGTTGGAAAGGGTTGTGAGCATATACTTTGGGTTAAAGTGCTGAGCAAAAAGGCTCCCCTTTCAAAATAGACGAGCCATGAAAGTTATTGTTTACACCATAATTTTTCCAAACCTGGCCAATATATGTCCAATAGCCTCTTTTTTATTTTTGGAATTATTTTAATACTAATTTTCTTCCCATCTTTCCCCATTTCCCTATCTTTAGACACTATTGTCATTTTTCGTGCCAAAATTTGTTAACCAGGGTCCACAAGAATGCACCTAGGGACTTTCTTTTCCAGAATTGATGCGTGAATTTCGCAGAACCAATTTGGTGAAGTCAGCGTTGGTCAACACTCCCCTTGAGAGCTTCCCTTTGCTGACTCATGTGTATTTTGGTGCATCAGGTGCACCCATGGACCATTTGTCCTTTGTGATGCGCCCATATTTTTTTAAAAATTGGTTACCGGTTACACAAGTTGTCAAGTTTCCACTTTTTGTTAATATTTAACGCAAATTATGTCATTCCTGTTTGGCAATTGGCATATAATTTGACATGTCCATATCCATATCCAAAATAAATAAAAATATATAAAATTATAATACTTAAATAATATATATTGCACTTTATAATCAATATATAATACATAAATATGATATTTACATATAATATATACTATTTCAACTAAAATACTCGAAATTTTATTGTTGCGTCGATTTTAGCTGCACCAAAATGGATTCAGCTGCATCCTCAACTTGTGATACTCGCAAGTGCACGAGCCGTTTGGTAGTATAGCATATGTAAGTGCGAGGTCGATCCCACAAGGATTGGTGACTGAATGATCGAATTCATTTTCCCTACACAAAACAGAAATGAAAAAGAAAATAAATAAAACAAGAAAATAAGTAAATAACTCAAGCAAATAAGTTCCCAAGTTCAATTAGATTAACAGATTGATTCTAGCTAAAGTATGATTAAGCCATGGTGTTTGGTCCTAACCTTGTGTTCCTAATTCCCTAATTTGATCATTTGTTGTCTAACCTAAAATTAAGCATTAAGAACCCATTAAGCATAGAAGAACAATTTAAACAACTCTTCAAAATATCTAATCCCTTTTGTCGAATGTATCTAATCCCTTTTGTCGAATGTCCATACATACTCTTCATATTCATAGTTCAATTCGAATTAAAGCATGGTGTCTACTCTTAATTCAAACCAAGATAGCTAACATGCAAGCCTAAATGGTGATCAATCATTCAAACTAGCATATTAACTCATAAGCATAATGAATAAGAACAAAAACCATAATTGAAACTTGGAAACTAATCAAACTTGAAACTAAAGAAAAGAATTTACATAACAATGAAAAATAAAGTGGAACTAAGAAAAACTTAAGGAGAATTTCAGTACAAATATTTCATTACAACAATTGAAAACTAGAAAGAGAAACTAAGAGAATTTGAGGGAGAGAAGGGAGGGGAGCTCTAGAGAAGTGTTTGAGAGCTCCCCCCCTTGGGGATGTGATTTATGAAGCTTGAAGACTTCTCTATTTATATGGCTAAGCGGGAGAAACATCATGATGAAATCCAACACCACCATTCTTCTTTTAATACAACTCATAACTCCCACATCATCTTGTCTATGTTAGTGTGGTTGGAATCAATTGTATCCCATACTTCTTTTGCTACACCTCAAGCTTTCTTCACATGGGATTATCAAAGGTGTTCAATTTGTGGCTGCCTTTTGCTGCCAACCCATGTGGATTTTCTTTTGGTTGTTGGAAAAAACGATTCTTCTGAACCAGGCTTGGTGTAGGAAGGCCTGAGGTTTCAATATGTATCCGATGGGGCTCAAATTTGGATATGTCATAATAGACAACCATTGGAACAACTAGTATGAAGAATGTATTCCCATCTTAGCAAAACAAGTGTATGTTTTGGGCCTTACAAGTTGACTGCCGAAAATAGACTGGAATTGACTTCATTGCAGTCAGCTTGTGGGCTTGTTTTGGGCTTGATCTTCCCTCCTCCAAAATCTGGAAAAATTTGGATCTTGAAGATCTTTGAATTATCTTTCCAAACATATGCAGCCCAGCTCAAGGAAAAATCGGAAAGCCCTTCAAATGTGATATTTGGTCCAGTAACGCAGATGATACCGAATTTGACCTTAAGTTGCCAAAACTTGTATAACTTTCTCTAGAATACTCGGAATCATGAACCGTAAAATTCTACAGAAACTAGACTTCTGCATCTTTCCAATAATATATGGCTCATCATCTGGTTCTTCTTGAGCAAGTACAGTCCAATTCGTGAAGTTGACTGATCTGCAGACACCGATGAGCTAACTTGTGTCCAAAATGCATTTAATGAGTCTCAAGCTTATTACACTGAAACAAACACAAAATTTATTAAAAGCACAAGTTTAACTCAAAAACATAATCAAATCATAAGTTAGAAGGGTACGAAATGAAGGGGAAGAAAGTGATTGAATTACCATCTCATTCGCTTCTCATGTACGAAATTTTAGAATTCAAGCTAATTCTAAAATAATTTGAGAGAAATGTCTTAAAATTAAAACTATATATTATTTCTTGAATATGACTCATAGTATATTCAAAATATGTTTTTACAAACTTATTTATATGCCTAAACAAATAATTTAATACATTGTCATCCTCATTACAATAGTTTGGATACGAAGGTACCAAAACATTGTAAAAAGGATCCATAAACATGTAAGTTTCACGATTTAGATAGTGATTTACAGGTTTTTGCACCACGATTACAACATTAGGCTTCTCATAATCATTAACGTTGTAAATCCTTATTTTACAAGGATAAGGATCCAGATTATAAAAGAATAGGTAAGTCCGGACCATGATGATGTAAATTAGGGTCCTTATTCTAGTAAAATAAGGGTTTACAAGATTAATGGCAGATTTTACAATTTTGGGATACGAGGGTACCAAAACGTTGTAAAAAAGATCCATAAACATGTAAGTTACACAATTTAGGTAGTGATTTACAAGTTTTTGCACCACGATTACAACATTAGGGTTTTCGTAATCCTTAACGTTGTAAATCTTTATTTTACAAGGATAAGGATCCAGATTACAAAGAATAGGTAAGTCTGGACCATGATGATTTAATTGGGGTCCTTATTCTTGTAAAATAAGGGTTTACAAGATTAAGGGCCGATTTACAATTTTGGGATACAAGGGTACCAAAACGTTGTAAAAGGATCCATAAACATGTAAGTTACACGATTTAGGTAGTGATTTACAAGTTTTTGCACACGATTACAACATTAGGGTTATCATAATCCTTAACGTTGTAAATCCTTATTTTACAAGGATAAGGATCCAAATTACAAAGAATAGGTAAGTCCGGACCATATGGTGTAAATTGGGGTCCTTATTCTAGTAAAATAAGGGTTTACACGATTAAGGGCATATTTTACAATTTTGGGTTACGAGGCTACCAAGACGTTGTAAAAAGTATCCATAAACATGTAAGTTACACGATTTAGGTAGTGATTTACAAGTTTTTGCACCACGATTACAACATTAGGGTTCTCATAATCCTTAACGTTGTAAATCCTTATTTTACAAGGATAAGGATCTAGATTACAAAGAATAGGTAAGTCCGGACCATATGATGTAAATTGCGGTCCTTATTCTAGTAAAATAAGGATTTAAACGATTTAGGGCAGATTTTACAATTTTGGAATATGAGGGTACCAAAACGTTGTAAAAAGGATCCATAAACATGTAAGTTACACGATTTAGGTAGTGATTTACAGGTTTTTGCACAATGATTACAACATTAGGGTTCTCATAATCCTTAACATTGTAAATCCTTATTTTACAAGGATATGGATCCAAATTACAAAGAATAGGCAAGTCCGGACCATGAGGATGTAAATTAGGATCCTTATTCTAACAAAATGAAGGTTTACAAGATTAAGGACCAATTTTACAATGGTTGGGATTCGAGGGTACCATAACATTGTAAAGAGGATCCATAAACATATAAGTTACACAATTTTTGTAGTGATTTACAGGTTTTTGCACTACGATTGCAACATAAGGGTTCTCATAATCCTTAATGTTGTAAATCCTTATTTTATAAGGATATGTGTCCACATTACACAGAATTGGTATGTCTGGACCATGAGGATGTAAATTAGGGTCATTATTCTAGTAATTTGAGATTAAAGGCCAATTTTACAATGATTGGGATACAAGGGTACCATAATGTTGTAAAGAAGATCCATAAACATGTAAGTTACACGGTTTTTTGGCACCACAATTACAACATTAGGGTTCTCATAATCCTTAATGTTGTAAATGTTTATTTTACAAGGATATAGATCCACATTACAAAGAATTGATAAGGTTGGACCTTCGTGATATAAAAATGGCTCTTATTCTAGTAAACACAAAAGTTTACAAGAGTTAGGACCGATGTTACAATGTTTTGGATATAATAATACCATAACGTTGTAAACATTATCCCTAAAAACTTGTAAGTTATAAGATTGTACTTAAAATGCAATTGCATATTGGTATGCAATTAGATGCTCCCTGGTTTTCAATTAAGCTTTCTAATCGGTTCATAATTGTATATCATTTCGTACCCTTCTAGCTTATGATTTGGTTATGTTTTTGAGTTAAACTTATGCTTTTAATCCTTTTTGTGTTTATCTTTTAGTTCATTGAGCTTTAGGTAACAATGATGGCTTTGGATAGGAAATGATGCAATCCATGCATGTTAAGGCCTGATTTGGGTGAATGGAAGAAGAGCTTAAAGACAAACTAATTTTGGCTACAGCCCCTTGCCAGCCCAGTTTCGTAGGTCAACTTCTTGGCCTTGGATCAGCATGCTCTGGGGCTCGGATGAGGTGAAGATCTTCATGAAAGTTGTTCCCATGGGTGTGTACTATAACATATCCAAATTTTAGCCTAATTGAACATATCTGGAGTCCTTAGTCCGTCCAACACTGAACCCTACTCAGGAGGAATTGCAGCTGCCAGCTTTTAGCCATGTGCCTCACCCCAACTATAACTGACTTTGTACCCAACATAATGAGTGAAGTGGGAAGGCATTCCAGCTATAAAAGTCTACAGGAGCAAGTTGGTACATGCTGGAGCTATTATAGAGAAAGCATGTGCATGCATGTGAAGCAAAAAGAAAGAAATGAAATAAAATGAAGTCAATTCCAGTCTCTATTCGGTAGCCAACTTGCAAGGCCCAAAACTCACACTTCTACTGCTCTGATGGGAATACTTTCTTCATAGAAGTTGTTCCAATGGGTGTCTAGTATAACATATCCAAATTTGAGCCCCATTGGATACGTGTTGAAACCTCAGTCCTTTCTACACCAAGACTGGTTCAGAAAACTCGTTTTTGTTCAACAATCAAAAGAAGACCACATGGGTTGGCAGCAAAAGGCAGCCACAATTGAACACCTTTGATAATCCCATGTGTAGAAAGCTTGAGGTACAGCAAAATAAGTATGGGATGCAATTGATTCCAACCACACTAACATAGACAAGATGAAGTGGGAGTTATGGGTTGTATTAAAAGAGGAATGGTGGTGTTTGAATTCATCATGATGTTCCTCCCTCTTAGCCCTATAAATAGAGAAGTCTTCAAGCTTCATAAAACACCCCCAAGGTGGGAGCTCTCAAACACTTCTCTAGAGCTCCCTTCCCTTCTCTCCCTCAAATTCTCTTAATTTCCTTTCAAGTTGTCAATTGTTGTAACAAAATGATTTTACTAAATTTTCCTTCAAGTTTTCAAGTTCTACTTTAATTTTATTTGTAATGTACATTCTTTCTTAAGTATTCAAGTTTAATTAGTTTCCAAGTTTCAATTATGGTTTTTGTTCTTATTCATTATGCTTATAAGTTAATATGCTAGTTTGAATGATTGATCACCATTTAGGCTTGCATGTTAGCTATCTTGGTTTGAATTAAGAGTAGACACCATGCTTTAATTCGAATTGAACTATGAATAGGAAGAGTATGTATGGACATTCGACAACAGGGATTAGATACATGCTTGGTTGTTTAAATTGTTCTTCTATGCTTAATGGGTTCCTAATGCTTAATTTTAGGTTAGACAACAAATGATCAAATTAGGGAATTAGGAACACAAAGTTAGGACCAAACACCATGGCTTAATCATACTTTAGCTAGAATCAATCCGTTAATCTAATTGAACTTGGGAACTTGTTTGCTTGAGTTATTTCCTTTTTTTCTTGTTTTATTTATTTTCTTTTTCATTTCTGTATTGTGTAGGGGAAATGAATTAGATCATTCAATGACCAATCCTCGTGGGATCGACCTCGCACTTACATATGCTATACTACCAAACGGCTCGTGCACTTGCGAGTGTCACAAGTTGAGGATGCAGCTGAATCCATTTTGGTGCAGCTAAATCAACGCAAGCTGAATCCATTTTGGTGCCGCTGAATCGACGCAACACTTTCCCAAGTTGTCAATTACTCAAATCGCCAAGAATATTGGTAATACTAACTAGAAGTAGTTACTTAAAATACAAGTACGTAAATGATTAAACATAAATATATTTTGCACATTCATGGTTTGGTGTGTGGTAATACATGAAATATTCTGAATTGGACAATGAAAATGACAAACAAACAATGTGTAATTGCGATTCCACGTTGCGAATTCATTCCACCTGTTTGGCAATTGCCAAACGACCTCCCCCATTGGATTTTTCTCATTTTCCATGTATCTTCATAATTAAACAAGTAAAAATAAAAAACAATGGAATTTAATGCATCTAACCACTCTAATCATGCAAAATCAAAAGAAAATATTATTAAAAATATATATAAATATTAATGTATCATGGCTTATATTTATTATCTCTAATCTTGCAAAAACAAGGGCTTACAACATTAAGCACTTATGTTGTAAATCAGCCTTTTACAAGGATATGGATCCACATTACAAGGAATTGGTAATGATGGACCTTTGGGATGTAAAATGGGTCTTTATTCTAGTAAACAGTGTTCTACAAGATTAAGGACTGAGGGTACCATAACGTCGTAAAGAGAATCCCTGAACTCGTAACTTACAAGTTTTTGGTAATAATTTACAAGGTTTTGTTCCTGGATTACAACATTAGGGTTCACCCAATCTATAATGTTGTAAATCATATGTTTACAATGATATGGATCCATATTACTCGGAATTGGTAATGGTGGACCTTAGTGATGTAAATTAGGTTCTTATTCTAGTAAACAATTTTGTTAAAAGTTTAAGGAGCTAGGGTATCATAACGTCGTAAAGAGAATCCCTGAACTTGTAACTTACAAGGATATGGATCCATATTACAAGGAATTAGTAATGATGGACCTTGTGTTGGTTTTAAAACATTTTTAAGAAGTTCATTTGAATATTAAACATACAATTAATCAAATTAATCGCAGCGGAAGAACATGGTGGTTGTTTAAATTCAAAAAAAAAACTTCTTCCAAGTATCTTAAGCCATGAACATTGATACGATTTCATAAAGTGAAAGTACAAGAGAAAGGGATAAGTTCTCATTACCCTTGAAGCTATAATATGAACCAAGTTGTGTTTTGGTCTTCTCTTGATGATTTCCCTTTGTTGATCTCCTCTTTGATCTTTCTCCTTCTTGTGAGCCACAAAAGGATATGACCTCTAAGTCTCCACACCAATGGAACCTTGAGATGAGAAGAAGTATCTTGAGAATACAAGGATGCTAGTGCAAGATTCTCAAGATTGGTTTCAATCTAAACCCCTTTGAAAGATGAAAGTGTTTCACTCTTGAAAACTATTCTTTTTCTCTCTTTGATCTACCAAACCTATTTGGTTGATGTTGGATTGTGTTTGTGTGTCAATGAGCTTGTGGAAACAATTTCCATACACATCTACTTATGCATTTTCGGCCAAACCCCATTGGGCTTCCAAACTTGGGCCTTATGACACTTAAACCATAATATTTAGATGTCTTAAGTCCTTGGGCTTGATACCCAACCATTTGGGCTTCTCATTAACTATTACCGAGGCCCAAATACAATTTTACACGTAGTAAATCATCCACATCAAATCAATCAAATTGATTTCCTCATTCTCATTTGTATTACTCAAAGTTAACCATTTAAGGTGTGCGGTCCATTAGGTTCTAATTTAGCAAGGCAGTGGGAAAACATTAGAACTCTTTCTAACCAACTGGAATTAAAACCCCCTTTTAATTCTTCCTTTATTTGGATTGATCACAATCAATCCTAGGACTTCCACAAGTCAAGAGTGACATCTAGCAATATATAGTGACTACCCAAGCTAATTAGAATAGATGAAGAACCTATTTAGTTGGAATTGCAATGCAATACGGTCCTTCTCTTATACAATGTTTCCAATCATATTGTTAGGGTACGGATTGATAATGTTAAAGCCCAAATATGATTAACCTCATGTGATTCAATAGAACATAATTAAAACCACTTTCTAAATCATGTTCAAGTACTTCGGCCGAAGATTCACTGAATCATATCTTGAAACATTCTTCTTTTCTTATCAAAGGTAGAGATTCCTTATTGTACATTCACATGCCTCCATGATGAATTAAGAGATCCCAATAACACATAAGGAAAATCTTTTACGACTTGCCTTTGCGAGCCATCAAAGATCAATAACGCATCACAAGACAACCATGATGCCTCAGGTCTAAGGACTAATTTGCATTATTGCAACTATGAGTTCTCGTTTGACATATAGATAAATACTCCATACGAGAACTACGGTTGATCGCGTTTAGTGTACTCATTCACTAATGAGCACCCACATACTTGTATTAGTGTCAACTACATAAATGGTTTGAGACCAACCATCCTCATTATTGAGCATACATAATATGTGCCAATCTTGACGGTTTATCAATGCCTATTTGATAACCCTATGATTAGGAACATTTTGGGATTCTGCCGTTAGAGATTAAAAGTCTCCCGAATCTAAACTTCTTTAGATTACTTTATCTCTTATTCAGTACACCTTGGACATTTGTTTCTTTACACGATATAAAAGATAACAAAATTAGATTGCCCTTTATTTATCATATACGAAATGTATTCTAAGGAGATTACATCAAATGTATTGGCTCTTAGGGCACATTTCTAACACCTTGGGGGTGTAAATTGGGTACTTATTCTAGTAAACAATGGTTTACAAGATTAAGGACCGAGGGTACCATAACGTCGTAAAGAAAATCCCTAAACTCGTAACTTACAAATTTTTGTTAACAATTTACAGGGTTTTGCACATGGATTACAACATTAAGGGTCACTTTAATCCATAATATTGTAATGGCCTAATTTACAATGAGAAGGATCTCAATTACAATATTAAGATAGTGTTAGACCTTGAACAAGTAAAATTGTTCCTTATTCTTGTAAAAACAAGGATTTACAACATTAAGGACTTATGTTACACTATTTTGGAAATGAAGATTCCATAAACTTGTAAATTGTATCCATAATCTCGTAGATTACAAGATTTTGATTCTCATTTACGAGATTTCGCATCTTTATTACAATTTATAACGTTGAGGTTTACCCTAATACATAATGTTTCATCAGTCTAATTTACCTTTGGCATAGGTCGTTTGGCAATTTCCAATCAGGCATTTGGTTTTCACAAATTGGAATGACAATTACGAGGTGTCTGTTCGTCGATTACAAACTTGACGTGGCTGAGCAAAAGAAAAATATGCAACTTGATGTGACTCATGATGGCATGCTTATTAAATTCGCAATGGCATAGTACTGAACATGTGAAAATATAATGCTTCGTAACTTTATTTATGTTGATCCGTATTTTCATTCAAATATTTGTCAATATAAAGCATGAATTATTATTTTTTATTTTTTGGTCATGAAAACAACAATATAAAGCATAAATTTGTAAAACTCATGTGTATGTTATTGATTAACACATTAATTGTATTTATAAACATGTCTAAAAATAGAACTAAGTTTGAATGATTTGATATTATTTATTGATTATGAATTTTGGTATTCTCATACTAACAACGCAAAAGTGCAAAATTTGTTCCGTAAATTGGCAATTGCATATTGGGATTCCAAACGTTGCCTCACTATTCGAAAAAGTAGTATGATATGACAACATTCATAAGGAAAATATAATTGCATCCATGTTTAATAGTGTTTAGGACTTAAGCATTCCATAACATTATAAAGTTATCTCTAATCTTGTAATAGAGATCATTTCTATTGTAATTTATGATATTACAAGTTTATGGATACATTTTACAAGTTTATGGAATACTGAGATCCATAATATTGTAAAAAATGTCCTCAATACTATAAACCCTTGTGTTTAAAAGAATAATGACCACATTTATTTCTCCTAGGTCAAAGCTTACCTTAACTTTGTAAAATGGATCTTTTTATTGTAAAGTAGGGGATTACAAGATTAGGGATTAGGAAGAACCTTAAAGTTGTAATCATGATGCAAAACCTCGTAAATCAGACCTTTTTTTTTTTTCCTTTTTTTATATTTATTTATGGTATCAAAGACAATTGCCAAACGTGAGACAACCCTTAATGAATTCAAATGTTTCTTTTTAGAAATAAACTTATCCAAATATATAGTTCAATTTTATTTTGTATTTTCAAGATAAACATATAAAGCATATAAGATTTTGGTATCGGTTTACGAGTTTTTGCACTTGGATAATAATATTTGGGTTCACTGAATTCATAATGTTGTAAATTCCTTTTTTACAATGATGTGGATGCACATTACAGTGACTTGGTAAGGGTGGACCTCGATGATGTGTGGTCCTTATGCTTGTAAATGCAAGAGTTCACAATATTAATGACGGAGGTTACAAGGTTTTAGATATTATGTTACCATAATGACGTAAACAAGATCCCTAAACTTGTAAGTTATAAGATTGTAATTGCGCGATTGGAATGCACATGAGACTGCTTTGTTGATATGAATGGAAATGACACTACCTATTTGTCAATTGCATTGACAAATCACGTATTGTATTTACATTCTCAAAATTGAAAAAGCTGTCAATAACATAAAGAAAACAAATAAATAATTTTTTAATGTGAAAATTGTAATGCTTTGTAGCTTTATTTATATTGATAAACTATAGTTTGTAATTGAGCGATTGGAATGTAAATAAGACTGTTTTGTTTGTCAATTGCAAGACTGATGCAAATGGCACGACCAATTTGTCAATCTCAAAATTTAAAACGCTTCCAATAAGAAAAAGAAAACAAATCAATGGTTTTTATATGAAGAATATAATGCATTGTAACTTTCTTTATGTCAATCTGTTATAGCTTGTAATTGCACGATTGCAATGCAAATGAGAATTCTTTATTTGTCAATTGCAAAACCAAAATACAAATGGCACTACCTGTTTGTCTATTGCATTGACAAGTCACATAATGTATTTACATTCTCAAAATTAAAAAGGCTAGCAATAACATAAAGAAAACAAATCAATAGTTTTTATAATTATTTATATTTCTTATAACCATGAGTTTAATGAAATATCATACTAAGTACACAGAATGGCAATGAATAAGTTGTCCATCAAGAAATACATTGAAACTAAATACCAAGTATTTCATGCAAAAAAATTAAAACAAACTAAATGCCAAATACAAGAAGGAAAAAAAAAACTGAACTACAATCGAGATCTGAAGCCTAAATAACAACTTTAGAAGTAGACAAAAAAATTGAACTACAATCTACTACACTCCTATCTTCAATTCAGCCCATGCCTTACGTCACCAAGCTCATACAAAATTCCTTTATTTTGCTACAGCACAGCCACGTCATGCTGGCAATTGACAAATAGGCACTATGTAATTGTCATTCTAATTTGCAAAAGCCAATCGTCTGAATGGTAATTGCCAAACGACCTCTGTCTTTCATTTTTCTTCTCTTCCATGATTTAAGTACATAAAAGTAAAAACAATAGAATTTTAGTGCTTTTAACCATTCTAATCGCATATATGAAAAACTAAACATAATGTCTACAATCAATTAAACACATCCTACTCCTAATAAACAATCCAAGAATTCGTATTCTTCCTAGGAATTTGTGTATTTCTTATGCAGCCAACTTGACTTGACATATTCATTCAAAGTACTATTCACCCAATTCATAACCAAATAAAACACACACCACCAACTCATGAGCCACAAAATATATGAATCGCCGAATTATTCTGCCTCTGTGACTCCTTCTTGTACTGTCAAATGTTTCAAGAAAAAATACAAACGAGAAGAAAACAAAGAAGGGAATCACATCATAATTTCACACAAAAAATTGTAGCATTATATGTATCTTGCTAGTGAAGTCCTCACCTTCACGAGTTGAATAAAATGAGATTAGTAAAATGAAGATAGCTACTCCCGCTGCAAAAGAAGAGGGAATAAATTATATACCGATATTTCACAATAAATTGAAGAAACCAGAAAGCAAATCAAAACACTTGTGATGAAAAAGGGCTCACAGGAACCATTGGATAAGGGAAACACAAAGTGCAGATTCATCTCCACGTTTCTATGTTCCCAAACAACTAGCAAGGATAGGACCTCCAACTTTGGGTGATAGCACAAGTCACCAAGACAAAATCAGCCATGAGATAATAGCAATTACTAGCATGCTAACTTAATTCTTCAAATATCTACGCAACTAAACCTACTGGATAACATTAAATCTTTGTGTATTTCCAGTTGATCGCGAAACAACATTGCATCAACATGTTACTTTTGACTTTTTTCACAGCAACGTCATTCGTATGTAATCATATTTAAAGAAATGTTAGAACACCCACCAACAAGATAGTCTTCAACATCCATACCAAATGTTGAATCGTTCACTAAAAAATCAGAACTAATTCAGATTAGAAACTAAAGATATTACTTTACAATTCAGACTAAATTATCTGAAGCACAAAACTGATACATTATAAGAGTCATGGGTCTCATGGGTTGTACTGGACCCCAATTTGCTCCATTGTCGCGGAGGACAATAAATGTCTCAATCCAATCTCAAGTTCTAGATCATTATTTTAACATTGAGATCTCAAGTAAACAGAGTACATAAAATTCCAAGTTATCAAACACAATACACACAGTTTACAAAACAGAAACATGCAATATCTCTTCAAGGCTGAACTGGATGCTCCATCGTCTAGCATCTTCCTTCAAGAACCCAATGCTTTTGGTTTGAACAATATGTAGTCTCAAGGCCATCAATTTAAAGTCCCATATCATGATCAAGAATGAACAACTCTCAAGCTTCCAACCCTCAAATTCAAATAATAAAAAAAGTAAGAAAGTAGCAACGATATATCTGAGAGGGAGAAAGGAGAGAGGAGGGAGAGAGAACAATTCAAAATAATAAAAAAACAGAATTATAATTTCAAAAAATTACCAAATTCCTATATAAATCCAAAATATTACCCCAAAAAAAAAATTAGGACTTGCGATTCAATACCCAAATCATTAAACCCTAAATTAAAATAGGACATATAAATCATTTTGTTAGAAAGCCTAGACCATAATTCAAAGTTGAAATACTTTCTGCTCTGATGCGAATCATCTAAATCGCACAGTTAGAAAGAGAGGGAGAAAATTAGAGTCCTTACATGCCATAGAGAGGTTGAGAGAAAGCCAGCCACAGAGATCTAGATGAGAGTGAGACAGAGAAATCATAACTATGAAAACCTAAAAAATAAAAACAAAGAAACCAGCGATGAAGCAGCAGTAACAAGAAAGATACCCAGACCAAAAGCCCTAGAAAGGAGAACGAAATGAAGAAGGAGAAGAAGGAGCATGACCTACCTGAGAGGAGAGGAGATGTGGCCGCCGGCATCGTCTTGTTGTCACAGAAGAAGGAGAGGAGCTGCTGTGGAAGGAATCGAACTCGAAGAGAAAGAAATGAGAAGCCCAACCCTAAGTTGACTTGAAATGTCCCTGATTGAGAGCGCAAGTATTTTTGTATTTTTTTTATTGTTTTACCTACAACAACCAATTTAACCGGTAACCAACAATCAACGCTTTGGATTACCCCACATGCCATAACTACGCATCCAATGGTCTATAATAAGTGGTGCATCGGTGCCCCTGGCGCGTT
Organism: Prunus fruticosa; assembly: GCA_018703695.1. Classification (NCBI taxonomy): domain Eukaryota; kingdom Viridiplantae; phylum Streptophyta; class Magnoliopsida; order Rosales; family Rosaceae; genus Prunus; species Prunus fruticosa. Next base: position 18,908,568 of record CM031919.1, read on the forward strand.
GTAGAATTTTCCGTGTTTTAGATCACTTCAGGTGCCCAAGTGACAGTGAATTTTCGGCCACCAAATCATGCAAAAGGACAAGAAAAGGTCACTGAAAAGCGGTGGTTAGAGAGCCACCAATCACCCTCTATGCCTAAGTCATTGCTTTCTTCAAATGAGGTAAATACAGTATTGTACTTAGAAATTTTTTTTGGGGGCGGTCATAGTCCAAACTCAAAAATGCCAACTTGAAAAGAAAAAGGACGAAAGAATCGTAAAACAAACCAAACTAGTTTAACCCCTGCCAATCATGAATTTTGGGTAATCAAAATATTAAAATGGCAACAGTCATTGTCAATAGTAAAAACTCAACAAACTAGGCTAAAGTTGTCAACCCAACATGTTACTTCTTCAACTGAATCTATGTTAGAACATATACTAAGATAGAACTTTAAAACTTTGGGGCCTCATTTATTAGGGAGGATTAGACTAGATTAGACTAGCAAATTGGCTACATTTCATGTGCAATTAAGGCGTAATATGGATATTGTTGTCTAACTTAGAGGATGAAGGAGGACTATTCATAAGAGGTTGATAACTAAAACTTATCCCTCATAATCCCACCATTTTCAAGGGCATTAGGGGAGATAAGTTTTAGCCATCAACCTCTTATGGATAGTCCCCAGTCTTCTTCCAAGTTAGGCAACATATCTATATTATGCCTTGAATGCACATGAAATGTAGGTATTTTGCTAGTCTAGTCTAGTCTAGTCATCCTTATCAAACAAGCCCTGAGAGGGAAACAAAACTAAAGTAAACTACTTTACAATGTTTGGAACCACTTACTACATTTTGAGAGACTGAGAGAGTCTTAGCAAGTTTGATGCTAAAAGCGACCAATGAATCTTTGTAGAATACTCAACATAGTTGTTGCTTATGGGTTGTGTCAGCTTAACATGTCACCCACATTAACCCAAAAATCAGTTGGGTTTAAAGAAACTAGGAATCTTCGAATATGAGAGTCGTAACATGAAGGTACATAAATGCATTAGATCATGTACGTATTGCTTAACATGTTACCAGCTTCAATTTAAAGCTGAGCAATCTAGTTATGTTCGTCTTTTTCCTTTCAAGTAAAGTAATTTGTCTTGGTTAGGTCATCCAAATCAATTTGCATGCCGTGTTGGTGATAGGAACCTAAATTGGGATGCTTATCCATATTGAGTTGGTTAGGAGTTAGTTAGGAAGTTGAGCATATGCTATTAGCTACATAAATTGAGATTTTATTCATTGTAAGATGTCGTATGTATTGTATTGTCGTTAGCAATAAATTTGTTCTCTCTCACTCTCTTGGTATATTGAGTTAAGGTTAAACGGGTTCTAACATTGGTATCAGACCAGTGGACCTAAGCTTCCCTTCTCATGTATGATTCCTTGAGACGCCGCCATGGACGATACGTTAACTCTGACCAAGGAGGCCTCCTTCGATAGACTTGATGAAGCCATGGAGGCCTCATTCGATAGAATTGACACTCTTGGCTCAATTGTTGAACGGTGTCGAAGAATGCCTCATCGCTTTCGATCACAAGTTTTCTCACCTATGAACAGTGGTAATTGATCACAATGACTCGATATTGTCAACCCACACCGATCATGGAATTTGTGATGGTTTATTGAGGCGGATCGAGCCTACTTCACTGTCTTGAGAACCTGTTATCTAATCTTGCAATTTGGTTCCTCTTTCGGAAAAGGCCATTGCTTGCGAATTGCTTTATGGTGATGTGTTCCTGCCACTTGAAACTCCAACACCTCCAGTTGCTTAGAACAACAAGACTGACAACCCATTTGAAGACTCTACATCAATTGATGTGGGCGTTGGTGAAATGACCAAGAAAACCCAAAGGGTTTTTCTTAGAGACATTTCAGATTTTCAGAGTTTTTTGGGGTTCGTTGACACTATTATAATGCCCAGTGATGTTTCTACCTATGAGAATGCTTCTAAGATCGCATCATTCGAGCTTCCTGCTTCCTATTGGGGGCCATTCCTGCAAGCTTCTTCCAAGATTGCAGATATTGTTCTCCCTATTCCATATGAGGTCCAAGACTACAGAGGAATCCATGCATTCCATATGTTTGATGAAATGCAGAGCTCATGTGGATTCTTCACCGATGACAATGTTGTTGATCTTGAGTTGGACTACTTGATGGGGTATTCGTGATAAAGGTGGTGGCAACACATATTTTGCAGTAGATGATAAGCTAGTTGGTTATGGTCTTAAGATGTTCTTCAATGGTGGTTGTGTTAGTGATTTTAAGTTGTTCTATCATATGAGGAGGGTAAGTGGAACAAATCAAGTCTTGGACAAGGATGATTGTTATCTGCTACCACGTTTAAGAAGTCATGGTTGTTTGACCACTAATGCCACTGATTCCCATTCTACCTATTTTAGTTTGAATGCATCTCATTTTGTTGTTGAATATGACCAAGTAATAATAGAGGAGGGTAATTAATTGATGCTCTTCCATGCAGCAACTGAGTGCTCAGGTAATAATTAGTAGTCTCTTGAGGCTCAATCACCAAGAGAACATAATCAGATCATGGGAAATAAGGTTGTCATTTGGATTTGTAGTGATGGTACTGGTTCCTTGAGTATCAATTAAGTAATGGTGCTCCAGTTGGTGAAAATATCTACTAAGAGGAAAGGAATTGAGTTAGTTCAAACAAATTTTGATTGGATAATTGGGTCCTTTGATTGTTGCAATTGGATGCTTAATGCCATAAATATAATGGTTTTGTAGCAGTATAGTTGAAGTCATGGTTGCTGTCAACAAATTCCTATTCAGATTTAGGGTTATAGTTGTAGTGGTGCATTGGATGCTTTGCATTTTCTAGTTTCCATCCTTGAGGACAAGGATTGTTTTTGTAGGGAGGGTAATGATAGATGAAGAGATATTATAAGCCTCTAGAATTGTGTAGAGGTCGTGTGTATTGATATTGATTATATAATGCTATACAAGAGTCCTACCCCAGTAGGAGATAACTACACGTTACATAATAAAGAGATATACATGATGAGGAGCTATAATTCTAGGATAAGGACACGTGAGGAATACAATAGATAAGGAGTAGCATTAGGACTCTCCATATCAGGATTGGATGATGCACGGCTCTCATTACACCCCCGCAAGCTGACGGGGTAGTGTTGCATAGGAAGCTTGGAAACAATGTAGAGAAACCGAGCTGTGGAAAGTCCCTTAGTAAAAACATCAGCCAATTGATCGTGAGTGGGAACATAAGCAACTTGTAACTCACGACAAACAACCTTCTCTCGTACATAATGAAAATCTACTTCAACGTGTCTTGTACGAGAGTGAAAGACTAGACTAGAAGCTAGAGAAATCGCACTGACATTATCACAGCAATGCTGAGGGCATGAGAGAGGAAGCCGCAGATCACGAAAGAGAGAGCGGAACCAGGAAGGAATGGTTGCGGTTTGAGCAAGCTGTCGGTACTCGGCTTCCGTGCTGGAGCAGGAGACACCCTTCTTCTTCTTAGAACTCCAGGACACCAAATTAGAGCCAAGATAAATGCAGTAACCACCAATGGAGCGGCGATCATTGGGATCACCAGCATAGTCAGTGTCGGAATAGGTAGTTAAGGATAATGAGTAGCCTTAAGGCAGCGCAAGATATGTTTGACGGCGATCCAATGAATGGTAGTGGGTTGATTCATGAATTAACAAACTTGATTGACAAAAAAGGAGATATCTGGACAGGTGATGATTAGATATTGAAGAGCCCCAACAACACTACGATATTCCATAACATCAGGGAGAGGGTCACCATCATGAAGACTCAAACGTTTGGAACTAAGGGCAGGCATGGAAACAGGCTTGACATCAAGCATGTTGGTGCGTTTAAGAAGATCCAGCACATATTTAGACTGTGTAAGATGAAGACCAGTGGATGTCCGAGAGGCTTCGATACCCAAGAAATAATGAAGCGAGCCAAGGTCCTTTATGGAAAAGGAGTGACCCAAATGATGAATGAGTTGAGTAATCTGAGATGGATCATTGCCTTTAATTAGAATGTCGTCAACGTAAATCAAAAGATAAATAATAGTGGTCCCATGAAAATATGTAAACAAAGAGTAATCCTCCATTGATGCAGTAAAACCCAAATGTTCCAAATAAGAGGAGAAACAATGAAACTAGGGATGCGGTACTTGTTTGAGCCCATAAAGTGAACGATTTAGTTTGCACACATAGTTGGGAAATTGAGAATCCACAAAACCAATGGGTTGCCGCATGTACACATCTTCGGATAAATAACCATTCTAAAAGGCATTTTGAATGTCAAGTTGACGAATGGGTCAATTACGATGCACGACAAGAGAGAGAATGAGACAAATGGTGGATTGGTTAACCACGGGACTAAAAGTCTCACCATAATCGATCCCAAGTTGTTGATGAAAACCATTAGCCACCAAACAAGCCTTATATATTTCAATTGTACCGTCAGACTTACGCTTAATACGATATACCCACTTGTTAGGAAGAACATTCATGGAAGGAGTGTGAGGAACTAAAGTCCATGTTTTTGCTAGTTGTAGAGCAGTATATTCAACTTGCATGGCCTTGCGCCAATGGTCCTGTTTATTAGCCTGAGAGAAACTACTAGGCTCAACAAGGTGAGAAGATACATTAACCATCAAAGCATATTTGGAATTGGGTTTATGAATACCTGCCTTCCCTCAAGTCACCATAGGATGCGTGGTAGGAACAACCTGCAGAGGAGAAGATGATACGGGCGCCATTGGTGATGGCATTGGAGAAGCAGATTCAAGAGATGCAACAGAAGTAATATTGCTCATGGGTTCAAGTGAGGGAGGAGCAGCATGGGCAGCAGGTGGCGTTAGGGGAGAGGAGGAAACTACTGGAAGTGGCGGTGTAGCAGGAGAAAAAATTATAGGAGCAGAATCTGAAGGCAAGGAAGACACCCCCGTAGTGAGAGAATGAAGTGTTGAAAATGGGAAAGTGGTTTCATCAAAAACGACATGTCGGGAGAGAAAGACCCGACCCGTAAATGGATCAAGGAACCTATATCCCTTTTGATTTAGCGAGTAGCCTAGGAAAATGCATTTAAGTGAACGAAATTTTAACTTCTTGTTATTATAAGGGCGAAGATAGGGAAAACATGCACAACCAAAAATCTTAAGAAAATCATATTGTGGAGTTTTAGTAAATAGCTTTTGATAAGGCGACACAAATTCAAGAAGAGGTGAGGGGAGACGATTAATAAGATAGACAGTGGTGTGAACGGCCTCGGCCCAATAAGTGACGGGCATGGAGGCATGAGCCAACAAGGTAAGGCTCATATCAACAATATGACGATGCTTGCATTTAGCTAAACCATTTTGTTCAGGATGATGAGGACAGGTTAACCAATGATTAATCCCATGAGTTTTTCTAAAAAAGTCCTAAATACATTATTAGTATATTCACCCCCTCCATCAGTTTGAAACGTCTTTATGCGAGATGTGAACATGTTTTCAACAAGGGATTTAAATTTAACAAAAATAGAAAATACTTCAGATTTAAAATGCATGGGATAAACCCATGAATAACAGGAAAAATTATCAACAAATAATACGTAATACTTGAAACCAGAAATTGAAGAATTAGATGCACTCCAAACATCTGAATGAATGATTTCCAAAGGAAACTTAGCAATAAAATTAGATGAGGAAAATGGAAGTTTAACACTTTTGCCCAAAGGGCATGATGAACAAAAAAATTGAGTTTTATTTTCTAATAAAGGCAAATGCTGAGAAGACACCAAATGATGCAAAATGGATGAGGCAGGATGGCCAAGCCGAGAATGCCATACAACTTTATTGACTCGAACACCTACGAAAGCAACTCGCGAATTCGGAGGAGTTGGACAGGATGAAGATGGAAAAGGGTAAAGACCATTAATACTCGGACCACGGAAAAGCATCCTCCCGATCTTCAAATCCTGTACACAAAAATAGGTAGGATAAAAGGTGAAGAAACAGTCATTGTCACGAGAAAAACGGTTAATAGAAACAAGTTTAGCAATGGCTTGAGGGCAACAAAGAAGGTTAGACAAAGAATAAGAGTAGGAACCCTGAACAATATTAGAACTACCAATATGAGATATAGTTAAACCTGTTCCGCCAATGACACCACCAATGGAGTCATTACCACGATATTCTCTAGGATTGTTCAAAGCACCCACAAATGGGGTAATATGAGAGTTGGCACCAGTATCCATAAGCCAAGAGGAGGATCCAAGTTGCTGAGAGGAAGAATCAACCATGGCAGATAAGCGTTGAGCAGGAACGCGACCTTCAAAGGCAAGATTCATGCGGTCATAGCAATCCAAGGCAACGTGACCACCACGACCACAAATTTGACAAAGAATCCGTGAACCAGACGAAAAGGCAGCAGGGACCAAGAGCCATGGAAGATGAGGAAGCACCACTAGAGAAAGAAGAAGAAACACCGTTGGAATAAGACGGAGAACCACCATGAAACGAGGAACCGCTAGAAAAACCGCGGCCACCACGCTGGCCAAATGAGCCACAACCACGAAAACCACCACGTCCACATGAAGCAACCATAGCAGTACCTCTAAGGTCAGAACTAGGAAGTTGGACAGACTGGAGCCGGCGTTCATCACTAAGAAGAAGAGCCTTAAAGGTATCATAAGTAATGGGAGAATCACGAGCTTGGGCAGAGCTAACAGGAGTCTCATATAAAGGACCCACGTTGTTCATGATAAAAGCAACAAGATCAGAGTCACTCAGGGTTAGCCTGAAAGAGCAAGGTTGTCAGCTGAGAGAGTTCACCTTGTCAAGAAAGTCAGCAATCTAGAGATCACCGCGAGTGGTTTGCAGCAAGTCACCACGAAGCTTGAGGAGTCGATTTTGATTTTGAGAAGCATAACGTTTCTCAAGAGATAACCAAGTGAGATGCGCAGAGATAGAACGAGCAACGGTGGCAAGCACAGCAGGAGAGAGAGAGACACGTTGGAAATGTTGGGCAAAGGAGCAACAAAGGAGGAGCTGGAACTAGAAGCAGAGGTCGCCATAAAGATGGTTGGGTGTGGAGAAAAAGAGGATAAAAAATAATATTTTTTTTATGTTAATCAGAAAGCTGTGATACCATGAAGAGATATTATAAGCCTCTAGAATTGTGTAGAGGTCATGTGTGTTGATATTGATTATATAATTCTATACAAGAGTCCTACCCCAGTAGGCTACATGTTACATGATAAAGAGATATACATGATGAGGAGTTGTAATTCTAGGATATGGACACATGAGAAATACAATAGATAAACTAAGTAGTAGCATTAGGACTGCAGATTAGGATTGGATGATGCATGGATCTCATTAATAGGAACCTAAATTGGGATGCTTATCCATATTAAGTGGGTAGTTGGTTAGGAGTTAGTTAGGAAGTTGAGCTTATGCAATTACCTATATAAACTGAGATTGTATTCATGGTAGGATGTTGGATGTATTGGTTTGGGTATGGTCTAAAATCCCAAGCCAAGTCAAGTGGAAACCCAATTCAAGCCAAGTCAAGTGGAAACTCAATTCCAAGAGGCCTAGCCAAACAAGGAGACTATTATTTATAAGTGGCAATAAATAAATAACAAATCAATGAAAGACCCGTATTTAAGAAGGTATGAATTTGTTACAAGACAATATTGAGAGGGTCACATAAACTGAAGATGTCATTGGTACCTTGCCATCAATATTTGTTGCGTAGATTGAGCTGCACCAAAATGGGTTCAACTGCATCCTCAACTTGTGATACTCGCAAGTGCACGAACCGTTGGTAGTATAGCATATGTAAGTGCGAGGTCGATTCCACAGGGATTGGTGATTGAATGATCCAATTCAATTTTCCTACACAAAACAAAAATGAAAACAAAAGAAACAAAACAAGAAGAAAGAATGTACATTACAAAAAAAATAAATTACAACTAAGAAAACATTAAGGAAACTTAGAGAACTTTGAGGAATAAAGGAGAAGTGTTTGGGAAAAGTGGTTGAGGACATGGAGGCTTTTTGGAGAAGAAAGTAGAAGTAGAGAATTGTTTGAGAAAGTGTTTGGAGAATTTGATGAAGAAAGTGTTTGGAAACTTGGAGGATTTTGGAAGAGAAAGTGTTTGGGACATGTTTGAGAGCATGGAGAAGTTTGAAAGAGAATAGAGAAGTGTTTGGAGAATTTATAGAAGAAGAGAAAGGAAAAATGCTTGAGATTTATAGTACTAGAATCTTGTTACAACAATTGAGAACTACAAAGGGAAACTAAGAGAATTTGAGGGAGAGAAGGGAAGGGAGCTCTAGAGAAGTGTTTGAGAGCTCCCCCCCTTGGGGTGTTATTACAAGCTTAGAGAACTTCCCTATTTATAGGCCTAGGGGAAGTGAAAATCTGAATTCAATATGACTAAGGCATACAACACTTGAATTATAAAATCTGAAATGGTTGATGCACTTGTATTAGAAAATCTAAATTGGGTGATGCACTTGTATTAGAAAATCTTGAATGGTTGATGCACTTCACCAATTAATCCCACCAGCAGCCCTAGATCATCTTCATGTCACCATGACCAAGCTTCCAACCAGAAATGATAGCTCATGCCTAGCTCACCATGACCAAGCATCCAACCAGCACATGCTGAGGTCAGCATGACCAGCAACTTCAAGGGCTTACAACTTGGGCTTCTCTTAATCAAATTAGGACTTTAAGCACTTGAAATTGAAGTTCAGAATGTATTCTTTCCAACCATATGTTATTTGGGCTAATCCAAGGTCGGAGGAAGAAGTTAAGGCCGAAACAAATTGCTAACTCATTTTCCGCGCTGATAAGATCCATCTTGAGCATGGTTCTGTGTTTGCTAGGTAACGGACTCCAGATTTATCCAATGGGGCTGAATTTTGGATATGTTATAGTACACACCCATTGGAACAACGTTCATGAAGAATGTGGCCTCATCCGAGCTGTGTAGGTTGCTGAAATGAAGCTTGCAATATGACCTACGGAACTGGACTGGCAGGGGGCTGTAGCCATAATGAATTTGTCTTTAAGCTCTTCATCAATTCATCCAAATTAGGCCTTAACATGCTTGAATTGCATGAATTATGCTCTCCAAAGCCATCATTGTTACCTAAAGCTCAATTAACTGAAAGATAAACACAAAAAGGATTAAAAGCACAAGTTTAACTCAAAAACATAACCAAATCATAAGCTAGAAGGGTAAGAAATAATATACAATTATAAACCGATCAAATACCCCTAAACCTAGATTTTGCTAGTCCTCGAGCAAAACAAAAAGGGAAACACAGATAAAAAAAAACAAAACAAGAAGTTAACTAGACCTCTTTCGTAGGTAACTCGATTGCATTTAGCATATGCAACAAGCCTTTAAACCTCTAGGCATCCCTAGTAGGAGGAGTTGTGTCTCCTGAGGGTTTAACAGATTTACAATACCCACAAACGTTTTTCTAACTCTGTAAAACAAAGTAATTAGAAAACTTAAAAGATTTGTTAGTCCTTAAGCAAAACCAAAAACAAAAACAAACATAATTACAAATACATTAACAAAAACAAAAGAAAAAAACAAAAAATAAAACGAACTCAAAACAATTTTTCCGAACATTTTCTAAAGAGAAATGACTGATGCACATGACTTAAACGTTTTAACAATAAAAGCTCAATTTTGGACATTATTCACAAAGCGGCAAAGTTCAAAACATAATATGCTCAAAGTGTAGTAGTGTGATAGCCAAATGCAACCAATTTCCCAATCTTAGTTTTCACACAATTTCGAAAATCATACAAAGCACAAGTTGAACTTCAAATCTCACCAAAGTTGTCCTCTCACAAATGAATCACTCAGAAGAGGGTTATAATGCAACACTCAGTTATAAACATGAGAATGAAGTTAAACCATAAGGACTTAACTCGAAATAGAAAGATGAAGAACTTGCATTAAAATGATCTCAAGAAGGATGCCAAACACTTAAAAGTAGAAAAATGAATGCAATTCAACCACATGACATTTAAGATCAATTTAGGTCTTTAGTATAGGTTGTAATGGGGCCAAGGGTGTAAGGTGAGTAAGAAATGAAAGGTATGGATAATACAAAGTCCATGTGGAAGTAAATAAATAAATAAAAACTGAAATAAACACACAATTCAAACAAGAATTTAAAAAAAGAGTTGGGATTCTTGCACCAGGTGTCCAAGACGCATCTTTAATTTTGTCTCTTCTTCCAATTAAATTCTTGAGAAACCTGACAAAAAAAAAAAGAAAATAATTGAAAAAAAAAACTAAATAAAATAATAACTAAAAAAGCAAAAACACAAACATCAGAAAAAACAGGGAGGCAAAAGTAAGTGAAAGTGCAGACATGCTCCTTTTTTTAAAAAACGCGCTCGCAATTTGCGGCAGAAATGAAGGGATCCGAGAGAAAAGAGCACAGGATAGCACCCTCGAGATCCGAAGTGCTTTTGGCTCCCTCGTCTGCATAAGTCTATTTAAACTCATCTCGGTGAAGTAGAAGAGCACGCCGCATTTCTTCCTGCAAATTCAGAGAAAAACATCAAAAAATCCAAAAACAAAACAATGGCATCCTCATGCACTCACCTTGATGATCTTAACCTTGAGTTGTCTCTTGCGCCACCGAATGCGCAGATAAGGGCTCGTCCAAACCTTGTCTTCCCAAACTCCACATATCATCACGGTACGGCCTCAAACTTTGCTGAGGTAATCCCGAACTTTTCGGAGGCAGTGCCGAACGGAGGCGCGCTCCTGGAAGGCATGATTGGCAGCAAGCTCACATCGACAGATCATCTCCATGTGGCAAAGAGGTCTGACAAGGCAGCAGTGGAGGAGTCCCACAATTTAACGGTGCTCCACGCGGTCTCAGCTACCAATTTAGGCATGCGATTCCTGGCGAGGACACGGGAGTGTGCCGCGCTGAGCGAGGAAGTAGCTTCCTTGAAGGCTATGGTGGCGGACTCCAGAAGCGGCTCTACTATGCCAATCAGCACGTGGAAGCACTCCAGAGAAAGAATGAGGACCATGTGGAGCTGCTGAGATTCTGCAAGTAAGAGAGAATAGAGGCATGCCATGAAGATGTTGTTTTTATTTTTAATTTACTTGAATGTTTTGTTTTTGTTTTTTTTTACCTTTTTTTTAACTTTGTTTGTAATGCACTGTTTGAGTGAAATAAAAATTGCGTTTTTAACACTTAGAAATAAACTAACTAACCACACCATGTAAATAAATACATAAACTAAATCAAAACAAAAAAAAGAAAACAAAGAAGTTCCAAATTGATTTTTTTTTATTTTTATTTACAACTAACTGACCACACAAAGAAAGAAAAAACAAAGAAGTTCCAAATTGCAATTTACAAGGAAAAATAAATAAAAACTCAAATTTCAATTTTTTTTTAAAGTTTTTTTTTTATTTTAAAATTTTGTTTTGTTTTGTTTTTTTTTTAACACACAAATATACAAGCAACTCATGGATGACCAGTTAAGGGCCTCAGAAAACACAGCCAGGGGATCCGGGAAAGGTTGGAGGGGTCACAAAGGTCCCACTTAAAACCCAAACTTCTTAGACACCGAAGGTGTCGCCTAAAGAACTCCTAGACACTATATTGACGGAGACGCTCACTGGAGTTGCCACGAGTCAGCTCATATAAAAAATCTTTTAAATTTTTTAATTTAATAAAAGGAATAGAAAATTAAAATTACTGAAATAATAACAAAACAACTAAAGAGAAAAGATTGGAATACTCCCCCTTGAAGCGATTAGGTTGAGCATGGATGCACTTGGACGTCGCGACTTCTCCCACTACTCCACACTCCCCATTCTTATGATTGAGGTTGCCATCTCTCCCCATTCTTATTAAGCTGTCATAAATTGCTTAAAACAAACATAGAAAACTTGAAACAAAATTAAAGGATTAGGAAATAACAACTAAAATGGAAAGGAAAATCAACACACGTCCAATTTCATGCTTCAAAGTAACAAGCAACAAAGTAATCAAACTAGCTTATGGAGTTCGTTCTTTCTCAAATATGATTATCCATATGGTGTGTGGTTTTAATCAAGTATTCAGAAAAAATATTTAGCTATGGTGTTTAGTCTAAACACAAATTCCGAACCCATTAAGAACAAGAAGAACAATAAAGAACCAAGTAGAATTTAAACATGGTGTTTGTCTTCAATATCTACCCATTCATTCACTAATCAGTCCAAGAGTCATATGGTGTTTATGTAAACTTGAACAAGATAATTAATTAAGAGCAAGTGAATGAAACCATAAACTAGAAATAATCAACATGCTACTTGAACCTTTTTGTTTTTTGGTGTTGTGTAAGCTGGGACTCAAACCCAGTTCTCTTGCTTGTCAGGCAATTGTCCTTGTCCGTTGGACTACAAACACAACTTATCAATTAACCTTATTAACTTTAAAACATGAAACTATCCAGTTATATAAAAAATAAAAATAAACAAAAAGTAGGAAAACCAAATAGAATCAAACAATGTTACCGATCCCGGCAACGGCGCCAAAAACTTGTTGCGTAAATTCAGCTGCACCAAAATGGATTCAACTGCATCCTCAACTTGTGATACTCGCAAGTGCATGAACCGTTGGTAGTTTAGCGTATGTAAGTGCGAGGTCGATTCCACAGGGATTGGTGATTGAATGATCCAATTCAATTTTCCTACACAAAACAAAAATGAAAACAAAAGAAACAAAACAAGAAGAAAGAATGTACATTACAAGAAAAATAAATTACAACTAAGAAAACATTAAGGAAACTTAGAGAACTTTGAGGAAGAAAGGAGAAGTGTTTGGGAAAAGTGGTTGAGGACATGGAGGCTTTTTGGAGAAGAAAGTAGAAGTAGAGAATTGTTTGAGAAAGTGTTTGGAAAATTTGATGAAGAAAGTGTTTGGAAACTTGGAGGATTTTTGATCGGTGCATATTTACATATCATTTTGTACCCTTCTAATTTATGATTTGGTTATGTTTTTGAGTTAAACTTGTGCTTTTAATAAGTTTTGTGTTTGTTTCAGTGTAATAAGCTTAAGGACTCACTAATTGCATTTTGGAGACAAGTTAACTCAAAACGGTGTCTGCAGATCAGTCAACTTCACGGATTGGACTGTACTTACTCAAGAAGAACCAGATAATGATCCATACATCATTGGAAAGATACGGAAGTCTATTTTCTGTAGAATTTTACGGTTCATGATTCCGAGTCTTCTAAAGAAAGTTATACATGTTTTGGCAACTTAAGCTCAAATTCGGCAGCATCTGCGTTACTGGGCCAAAAATCACATTTGAAGGCCTTCCCGATTTTTCCTTGAGTTGGACTGCATATTCTTGGAAAGATAATTCAAAGAGCTTCAAGATCCATATTTTTCCAGATTTTTCAGGATGGATCCACGAGCCCAAAACGAGCCCACAAGCTGGCTGCAATGCATTGTCATGCATGACATATGCATGATGATGTGTTGTTGATTGTGGGAAAGTTTGTTGAAGCATATTCAATACTTATTTTTGAGTGGAATTTTGCTGCAGCCAAATGAATTGAAAGATGTTGAAGTGGATGATGCAACACAAAGCTTAATGACAAGAAGAATTGTTTTCAAATGCAATTGTGTGTTAGGTTAAGTTGGTGAATTAAGTGTAGTGTGTTAGGTGAAGTTAGTGTGTTTACATAATTCAATTGTATAATTCATATTTTCAACCTCCTTAGGCCTATAAATAGTGAGGTTTCCTAAGCTTGTAAACACATCCCAAGGGGGGAGCTCTCAAGCACTTCTCTAGAGCTCCCTTCCATTCTCTCCCTCAAATTCTCTTAGTTTCCCTTTGTAGTTCTCAATTGTTGTAATAAGATCATTCTACTAAATTTTCTTTCTTCTAAATTCTCCAAACACTTCTCTATTCTCTTTCAAAGTTCTCCAAGCTCTAAAACATTTCCCATGTTCTCAAACACTTTCTTGCAAATTCACAAAGTCCCCAAACACTTTCTCTTCCAAAATCCACAAAGCTCTCAAAACACCTCTCTACTTTCTTCTCCAAATGTCCCATGTTCTCAAACACTCTCTTCCAAAAATCCACAAAGTTCCCAAACACCATTTTCCTTACTCTTCCAAAAGTCTGCAAAACTCTCAAACACTTCTCCCTTCTCTTCCTCCAAATCTCTCAAACACCACTTTGTTCCCTTCCAAAATCCTCAAAACTCTCAAACACATGTTCTTCCAAAATTCTCTAAAGTTGTCAAACACTTTCCTCTCCCTCCTCCAAGCTCTCAAACACTTTCCTTTCTTCCTCAAGTTCTCTTAATTTCTTTAATGTTATTTTAGTTGTAATTTATTTTTCATTGTAATGTACATTCTTTCTTCTTGTTTTATGTTCTTTTGTTTTCATTTTTGTTTTGTGTAGGAAAACCGAATTGGATCATTCAATCACCAATCCCTGTGGAATCGACCTCGCACTTACATACGCTAAACTACCAACGGTTCGTGCACTTGCGAGTATCACAAGTTGAGGATGCAACTGAATCCATTTTGGTGCAGCTGAATCCACGCAACAATTGTGACCCCTCCAACCTTCGCGGATCCCCTGGCTGTATTTTCTGAGGCCCTTACAACTTGGTGCAGCACATGCTGAGGTCAGCATGACCAGCAACTTCAAGGGCTTACAACTTGGGCTTCTCTTAATCAAATTAGGACTTTAAGCACTCCAAATTGAAGTTTAGAATGTCTTCTTTCCAACCATATGTTATTTGGTCCAATCCAAGGTCGGAGGAAGAAGTTAAGGCCGAAACAAATTGCTAACTCATTTTCCGCGCTGATAAGATCCATCCTGAGCATGGTTCTGTGTTTGCTACGTAACGGACTCCAGATTTATCCAATGGGGCTGAATTTTGGATATGTTATAGTACACACCCATTGGAACAACTTTCATGAAGAATTCGGCCTCATTAGAGCTGTGTAGGTTGCTGAAACAAAGCTTGCAATATGACCTACGAAACTGGACTGACAGGGGGCTGTAGCCATAATGAATTTGTCTTTAAGCTCTTCATCAATTCATCCAAATTAGGCCTTAACATGCTTGAATTGCATGAATTATGCTCTCCAAAGCCATCATTGTTACCTAAAGCTCAATTAACTGAAAGATAAACACAAAAAGGATTAAAAGCACAAGTTTAACTCAAAAACATAACCAAATCATAAGCTAGAAGGGTAAGAAATAATATACAATTATGAACCGATCAATATTCTCAAAGCTCGATCGAAGTGCACGTTAGTATTCCAAGACATTGAGTTTGAGAACTCACAATTTGAAAATTTTTGGAATTCAAAAGGAGTTTTATGCTCTTATTACTTCTCAACAAAAGGGGGTTCTCTAGAGGAAAAAAGAGAGTTTTTATTAAGATGGCAAGAGTCATGCTCAATAGCAAAAACTAGACAAAACATTTTTGGGTTGCAATTGTCAACACACAATGTTACATCTCCAACTGAGTCTATGTTAAACCATGCACTAAGAAGCACCTTATAAACTTCAGAAGGGAAACAAACCTATAGTGAACTACTTTATGGTATTTGGTAGCACTTGCTACATTTTGAGAGATATAGAGAGTCTTAGCAAGTTTGATGCCAAAAATGACCAATGAATCTTATTAGGATACTCAATAAAAATATTGCTCATGGGTTGCGTCATATTAACATGTCACCCACATTAACTGATCGGTTCATAATTGTATATCATTTTGTACCCTTTTAGCTTATGATTTGGTTATGTTATTGAGTTAAACTTGTGCTTTTAATTCATTTTCTGTTTTGATAAGTCCATAATTTCATACACTTGCATGCCTTCTTTACTTAGTGATTTTGCTTAGTTTCTCTTTATTTTGAGTCACTTACCTATTTTTGTGTGTTTTGTAGGTTAAGATAGCAAGAGATAACATTTGATGCAATCCATGCATGTTAAGGGCTGATTGGCATATGAGGAATATGATCTTAAAGACAAACACATTTTGGCTACAGCCCATTTCCAACCCAGTTTCGTAGGTCAATTTCTTGGACTTGGATCAGCATCCTCTGGGGCTTGGATGAGGTGAAGATCTTCATGAAACTTGTTCCAATGGGTGTCTACTACAACATATCCAAATTTCAGCCCAATTGGACATTTGTGGAGTCCTAAGCCCGTCCAACATTGCACCCTGCTCAGGAGGATTTGTAGCTGCCAGCATTTTGCCATGTGACTCCTTTTAGCCATGTGTCTCACCCCAGCTGCAACTGACTTTGTACCCAACATAATGAGTGAAGTTGGGAGGCTTTCCAGCTATGAATTTCTGAAAGAGCAAGTTGGTACATGCTGGAGCTATTATAGAGAAAACATGTGCATGTGAAGCAAAGCGAAAGGAGAGAGAGAAGAAGAGGAATGATGAGAGGCATTTTTGCTCAGCCTTTGAACATGGGAATTGAATTGACAGATCACTTTGGAGCTGGAGATCAGGTTCTGAGCTATTAAAG
Organism: Prunus fruticosa; assembly: GCA_018703695.1. Classification (NCBI taxonomy): domain Eukaryota; kingdom Viridiplantae; phylum Streptophyta; class Magnoliopsida; order Rosales; family Rosaceae; genus Prunus; species Prunus fruticosa. Next base: position 18,925,156 of record CM031919.1, read on the forward strand.
AAAGCATGTGCATGCATGTAAAGCAAAAAGAAAGAAAAGAAATGAAATGAAGTCAATTCCAGTCTCTGCTTCGGTAGCCAACTTTCAAGGTCCAAAACGCACACTTATACTACTCCGATGGGAATACTTTCTTCATAGAAGTTGTTCCAATGGGTATCTAGTATAACATATCCAAATTTGAGCCCCATTGGATAAGTTTTGAAAGCTCTGGCCTTTCTACACCATGCCTGGTTCATAAACTCGTTTTTCCAGCAGCAAAAGGCAACCACATGGGTTGGCAGCAAAAGGCAATCACATGGGTTGGCAGCAAAACTGATCACCTTTGAACACATGTGATGAAAGCTTGTGCAGCAGCAAAAGATGAAGGATGGTGTGGGAATTCATCATGATGTTCCTCCCTCTTAGCCCTATAAATAGAGAAGCCTTCAAGCTTCAAATCACACCCCAAGGGGGGAGCTCTCAAACACTTGTTGCGTAGATTCAGCTGCACCAAAATGGATTCAACTGCATCCTCAACTTGTGATACTCGCAAGTGCACGAAACGTTGGTAGTTTAGCGTATGTAAGTGCGAGGTCGATTCCACGGGGATTGGTGATTGAATGATCCAATTCAATTTTCCTACACAAAACAAAAATGAAAACAAAAGAAACAAAACAAGAAGAAAGAATGTACATTACAAGAAAAATAAATTACAACAAAGAAAACATTAAGTGAACTAGAAGAACTTTGAGGAAGAAAGGAAGTATTTGGGAAAAGTGTTTGAGGACATGGAGGCTTTTTGGAGAAGAAAGTAGAAGTAGAGAATTGTTTGAGAAAGTGTTTGGAGAATTTGATGAAGAAAGTGTTTGGAAACTTGGAAGATCATGGAAGAGAAAGTGTTTGGAGAACATGGGGAAATTGGAAGGGAAGAGACATGTGTTTAGGGTTTGGAGAGTGTTTGGAAGAGAATAGAGAAGTGCTTGGGATTTAATAAAAAGAAAATTGAGTAGAATGATCTTATTACAACAATTGAGAACTACAAAGGGAAACTAAGAGAATTTAAGGGAGAGAAGGGAAGGGAGCTCTAGAGAAGTGCTTGAGAGCTCCCCCCCTTGGGGTGTGTTTACAAGCTTAGAGAACTTCCCTATTTATAGGCCTAGGGGAAGTGAAAATCTGAATTCAATAAGACTAATGCATACAACACTTGAATTATAAAATCTGAAGTGGTTGATGCACTTGTATTAGAAAATCTGAAGTGGTTGATGCACTTCACCACTAAATCCCACCAGCAGCCCTAGCTCATCTTCATGTCACCATGACAAAGCTTCCAACCAGAAATGATAGCTCATGCCTAGCTCACCATGACCAAGCATCCAACCAGCACATGCTGAGGTCAGCATGACCAGAAACTTCAAGGGCTTACAACTTGGGCTTCTCTTAATCAAATTAGGACTTTAAGCACTCGAAATTTAAGTTCAGAATGTCTTCTTTCCAACCATATGTTATTTGGGCCAATCCAAGGTCGGAGGAAGAAGTTAAGGCCGAAACAAATTGCTAACTCATTTTCCTTGCTGATAAGATCCATCCTGAGCATGGTTCTGTGTTTGCTAGGTAACGGACTCCAGATTTATCCAATGGGGATGAAATTTGGATATGTTATAGTACACACCCATTGGAACAACTTTCATGAAGAATGTGGCCTCATCCGAGCTGTGTAGGGTGCTGAAATGAAGCTTGAAATTTGACCTACGAAACTGGGCTGGCAAGGGGTTGTAGCCAAAATGAGTTTGTCTTTAAGCTCTTCTTCCATTCATCCAAATGAGGCCTTAACATTCTTGAATTGCATGAATTATGCTCTCTTGCTCTATTTGCCTACAAAACACACAAAGGGAGGCAAATAACTTAGAAATATAGGAAACTAAGCAAAATGAGTAATTAAATTGGGCATGTATATGTATGAAATTATGAGCTTAACACACCCCCAAACTTAGATTTTGCTAGTCCTCGAGCAAAACAAAAGAAAAACAAAGATAAAAACAAAACAAAATAAAAAGTTAACTAGACCACTTTCGTAGGTAACTCGATTGCATTTAGCATATGCAACAAGCCTTTAAACCTCTAGGCATCCCTAGTAGGAGGAGTTGTGTGTCCTGAGGGTTTAACAGATATCAATACCCACAAACGTTTTTCTAACTCTACAAAACAAAATGGTTAGAAAACTTAATAGAATTGTTAGTCCTTAAGCAAAACAAAAAAACAAAAACAAAAACAAAAACGTTAACCTTCCAACCGAACAGAAATTTTAAACTTCATAGACATGGCTCAACAAGGAACAAAACAAGCACTAAGGAAGTTCTAAACATTATTCAAGTGCTACCACAATCTCACAAAAATCATGCTCAATGTGTGTGTGTGAAATAGCCATGAAGATACAACTCATGCTTCTCAAACAACGATATGAATTCCTGCAAGAATGAACACAAGTTTGCCAAGCTAAACCAAAATCAATAGGACTTTACTCATGGATGTAATATAATGGTTAGAAAAGGAATGGATATTGGAACACAAAGTCTAAGGAACAAAGTAGAGCATGTCATATAAACAAGATCATTGACATTTGACATGTAAGGCACAAAAATTGAAGAGCTCACAACATCAGATTTTGCAATTGAATCACTTCACAATTTGATTTTGACATTTACACACTTTGTATAATATTTGGCCCAATTTTGCGGCTCTTTACCCTAGATCACCTTGATTTCTCCTTATATCACCCTAGGGTCGTGACTACATTGGCCACACTTCTTTTCTCTTTTTCTTTTGATGTTTTTTTTAGTAGCTCATTTATTGCCTTGAATACATTACAATCTCAAATACAATCATACTCTACAAGTCCCCTAGATGGTAGGATGTTTAATGAATGATAAGGTGATAGAAAGAAAGGCTAAGTGTTTGGGCACAAAAGGGTTTACAATGGAATATATATATTGTATGGGTTGATGGAGGAAAAAGAAAGAGGCTTAACAAAGATGGCCTAAATCATATCTTAGTTATAAACTTAACATTCCAGTGAATCACACAAGCAAAAATACATACAATTGGGTAAGACATGCAAGAGTTGTATAATCATGGCTAAAGTGCATGGAAAGTTCAAACATAATTATGTGAGACTTAGCTAGCAAAAGAATAAAATTCAGACCTAACACAATGCTTATCAAATTCCTAAGAGCCATATTAGAAGTTAGACACAAGATTTATCATTGGTGTGGGAAGGAAAACTGAAAATGACTCAAAGAAAAGAAACAGAAAAGAAAAACGTGAGGTTTCAAATTGCTGTTTTGCTCAATTTCAACATATAATCTGTTTTGACATGTAACTTTCAAACCACTTGGTCAATTTTAACGTTCTTTATGTCGTTGGATTCAGCATGAAAAAATGAAGAACACATCGTGGACCAAACTTTCAAAACAGCAGCAGAAAAAAAAAAATTGTAGCAATGAAGAAGCCTACGTTTTCAAACACAAACACAAAAACTGAAAAAAAAACTTCCCAGCAACTAAAAATACTTTCCAGGACCCCCAAACTTAAATGAAGCATTGTCCTTAATGTTTGAATCCATGTAAAGCATACAATGCACATGAAATCCAGGGTAAAGGAATGAAATGAAAAAAAAATAAAAATAAAAGAAAGAGAGTTTAGAACTTCCCCTTGAAGACAATGAGAGGGAAATGCACATAGTATGGCAGCACATGTTCTTCTTTGAGTATTTGGGTCAGCTGCTCATCATGTTTCTCCCACCTCAAGGAAAAGAAAACCTTAACAAAAACAAAATAGAAAAAAAATGAGACAAAACTAAGCATGAGTAGCAATTATTATACATATGAAAGAGATATGATCGGAATCTTCCCTTTGAAGTCATAGCTGGAGCGTGGTTGGCCATAGCAGCTGGAGGTCGACTTCTCCGCTACTCCATACTCCCTTGTTTTTATGGATTGGGTTGTCTCCTCTCTCTCCCTCTTTCTTATTGAGCTACTTCAGAAACGCTTAAAGAAAGACAAGGAAACTTGAAACAGATTTTCAGATTTATTGGATTAGGAAACCATAACATAAATGAAAAGGATAAACTAAACTAAAACATCAAGATTAGGGATTCAACTTCAACATCAAGAAGTTCCAAATTGCAATTTACAAGGAAAATAAATAAAAACTCAAATTTCAATTTTTTTTAAAAAACAAATTTAATTTTTTTTTTTTTTTTTTTTTTTTTTTTTTAAAACACAAAAATATACAAGCAACTCATGGATGACCAGTTAAGGGCCTCAGAAAACACAGCCAGGGGATCCGGGAAGGTTGGAGGGGTCACAAAGGTCCCACTTAAAACCCAAACTTCTTAGACACCGAATGTGTCGCCTAAAGAACTCCTAGACACTGTATTGACGGAGACGCTCACTGGAGTTACCACAAGTCAGCTCATATAAAAAATCTTTTTAATTTTTTAAATTTTTAAATTTTTTTTCTTTTAATTTTTTATAAAAAATAAACAGAAGTTTAAAATAATAACAAGTAAAGAGAAAGGATTGAAATGCTCCCCCTTGAAGCGATTAGGTCGAGCGTGATGCAATTGGAGGTCGCGACTTCTCCCACTGCTCCACACTTCCCATTCTTATGATCGAGGTTGCCATCTCTCTCCATTTTTATTGAGCTATTTAAATTGCTAGAACAAGCACACACAAAAACTTGAAACGGAATTAAAAGGATTAGGAAATAAATAAATAAAAACTAAAAAAGGAAAAGGAAAAATCAACACTTCCATGTTTCAAAGTAACAAGCAACAAAGTAAATTAAACTAGCTTATGGAGTTCGTTCTTTCTCAAATATGATTATCCATATGGTGTGTGGTTTTAATCAAGTATTCAGAAAAAGCATTTAGCTATGGTGTTTAGTCTAAACACAAATTCCGAACCCATTAAGAACAAGAAGAACAATAAAGAACCAAGTAGAATTTAAACATGGTGTTTGTCTTCAATATCTACTCATTCATTCACTAATCAGTCCAAGAGTCATATGGTGTTTATGTAAACTTGAACAAGATATTTAATTAAGAGCAAGTGAATGAAACCATAAACTAGAAATAATCAACATGCTACTTGAACCTTTTTGTTTTTGGGTGTTGTGTAAGCTGGGACTCAAACCCAGTTCTCTTGCTTGTCAGGCAATTGTCCTTGTCCGTTGGACTACAAACACAACTTGTCAATTAACGTCATTAACTTTAAAACATGAAACTGTGCAGTTATAAAAAAGATAAAAATAAATAAAAAGTAGGAAAACCAAATAGAATCAAACAATGTTACCGATCCCCGGCAACGGCGCCAAAAACTTGTTGCGTAGATTCAGCTGCACCAAAATGGATTTAACTGCATCCTCAACTTGTGATACTCGCAAGTACACGAACCGTTGGTAGTTTAGCGTATGTAAGTGCGAGGTCGATTCCACAGGGATTGGTGATTGAATGATCCAATTCAATTTTCCTACACAAAACAAAAATGAAAACAAAAGAAACAAAACAAGAAGAAAGAATGTACATTACAAGAAAAATAAATTACAACAAAGAAAACATTAAGTGAACTAGAAGAACTTTGAGTAAGAAAGGAAGTGTTTGGGAAAAGTGTTTGAGGACATGGAGGCTTTTTGGAGAAGAAAGTAGAAGTAGAGAATTGTTTGAGAAAGTGTTTGGAGAATTTGATGAAGAAAGTGTTTGGAAACTTGGAAGATCATGGAAGAGAAAGTGTTTGGAGAACATGGGGAAATTGGAAGGGAAGAGACATGTGTTTAGGGTTTGGAGAGTGTTTGGAAGAGAATAGAGAAGTGCTTGGGATTTAATAAAAAGAAAATTGAGTAGAATGATCTTATTACAACAATTGAGAACTACAAAGGGAAACTAAGAGAATTTAAGGGAGAGAAGGGAAGGGAGCTCTAGAGAAGTGCTTGAGAGCTACCCCCCTTGGGGTGTGTTTACAAGCTTAGAGAACTTCCCTATTTATAGGCCTAGGGGAAGTGAAAATCTGAATTCAATAAGACTAATGCATACAACACTTGAATTATAAAATCTGAAGTGGTTGATGCACTTGTATTAGAAAATCTGAAGTGGTTGATGCACTTCACCACTAAATCCCACCAGCAGCCCTAGCTCATCTTCATGTCACCATGACAAAGCTTCCAACCAGAAATGATAGCTCATGCCTAGCTCACCCTGACCAAGCATCCAACCAGCACATGATGAGGTCAGCATGACCAGAAACTTCAAGGGCTTACAACTTGGGCTTCTCTTAATCAAATTAGGACTTTAAGCACTCGAAATTGAAGTTCAGAATGTCTTCTTTCCATCCATATGTTATTTGGGCCAATCCAAGGTCGGAGGAAGAAGTTATTTGGGCCACCAGCAGCCCTAACTCATTTTCCGCGCTGATAAGATCCATCCTGAGCATGGTTCTGTGTTTGCTAGGTAACGGACTCCAGATTTATCCAATGGGGCTGAATTGTGGATATGTTATAGTACACACCCATTGGAACAACTTTCATGAAGAATGTGGCCTCATCCGATCTGTGTAGGTTGCTGAAATGAAGCTTGAAATATGACCTACGAAACTGGGCTGACAAGGGGTTGTATCCAAAATGAGTTTGTCTTTAAGCTCTTCTTCCATTCATCCAAATGAGGCCTTAACATGCTTGAATTGCATGAATTATGCTCTCTTGCTCTATTTGCCTACAAAACACACAAAGGGAGGCAAATAACTTAGAAATATAGGAAACTAAGCAAAATGAGTAATTAAATTGGGCATGTATATGTATGAAATTATGAGCTTAACAACACTTCTCTAGAGCTCCCTTCCCTTCTCTCGTTCAAATTCTCTTAGTTTCCTTTCAAGTTGTCAATTGTTGTAATAAAATGAGTTTACTGAATTTTTCTTCAAGTTTTGAAGTTCTTCTTTAATTTTATTTGTAATGTACATTCTTTCTTAAAGTATTCAAGTTTAATTAGTTTCCAAGTTTCAATTATGATTTTTGTTCTTATTCATTATGCTTATAAGTTAATATGCTAGTTTGAATGATTGATCACCATTTAGGCTTGCATGCTAGCTATCTTGGTTTGAATTAAGAGTAGACACCATGCTTTAATTCGAATTGAACTATGAATAGGAAGAGTATGTATGGACATTCGACAACAGGGATTAGATACATACTTGGTTGTTTAAATTGTTCTTCTATGCTTAATGGGTTCATAATGCTTAATTTTAGGTTAGACAACAAATGATCAAATTAGGGAATTAGGAACACAAGGTTAGAACCAGACACCATGGCCTAATCATACTTTAGCTAGAATCAATCCGTTAATCTAATTGAACTTGGGAACTTATTTGCTTGAGTTTTTTCCTTTTTCCTTGTTTTATTTATTTTCTTTTTCATTTATGTTTTGTGTATGAGAAATGAATTGGATCATTCAATCACCAATCCTCGTGGGATCGACCTCGCACTTACATATGCTATACTATCGAACGGCTCGTGCACTTGCGAGTATCACAAGTTGAGGATACAGCTGAATCCATTTTGGTACAAGTGAATCCGACACAACATTAACCTAAAAGGCATATGTAAGAAGCAACAAGAAATCTTCGAGTTTGAGAGTCCCAAGATGAAGGGACGTAAATACTATGTTTTAGTGTTTTTTTGTAGTGGAACAATGTTTTCAAATTTGTACATCGAATAATCAACCCCAACTATTTGATACTTTATCAACCTCCAAGTGTATTCTTCTAATTCCCTTGTGAAAAAGTAAAATCCAAGTTCAAGCCAAGCTCTTTCCTTACTTTTTATAAATTTTACATTTGCTTTGGTTTTTACCTATGTTTCATATTGCATGTTTACATTCCCTTCTTATTGCATGTTTCATGAAGGAGTAATGAAACAATGTTTGTTTGTTTTTTTTTTGGGCGACAAGATGCTTCATTAACAACCAAAAGGCAAGGAAATAGGCAAAAAACCAGAACAACAAACACGGCCAGAAGGCATCAACAACCCCAAAGACATAGAGGGCAGCCAAACAAACAAACAAAGACCAAAACAACCACAAAATAGTCGAACAACAAACTAGCCATTCGATATTCCACAACCAGCTACAGGAGGACAAGGCAAGCCATTTCGAGACAGAATGAAGACAAGGGAGGAATGGGGTTGGTCGACGCAACAATCTGTGTACATCCTCCGCCTAGCAAGCGTGGCCACGCAATTAGCAGCATGGTTAGCTTCACGAGGAACCCAGTTCCACAATATACAAGAGAACCGAGATCCAAAGTTTATGATTTCATTAAGAATGGGAAAAAGTTCCCAAGCATTTTGTTTGATCCTACCCCCAGCTACAAGAATAGCACTATGAGAGTCAGACTCCATAATAACCTCCCTCAAACCCAAGGAATTAGCAACCCTAAGATCATCCAATAAAGCCAAAGTTTCCACCTGAATCACAGACTAACCAAAGCAAGAAGAAGAGGAAATGCCCAAAACACTGCCAGAACCACCACAAATGACAACCCCAGTACCCCCCCTCCAACGAAGAAGGGTCCCAAGCACCATCCGAATTCACCTTGACATATGCCGAGGGGCGTTTGACTAGACCAAGGAGGCACGCACAGCAGAGCGAACAGATAACCCAAAAGCTGCATGAACACCTACAGAATGACTGGCCAAAAATTCCCCCACACCGGAGAAGAAATAAGAGCAATGGGATCATCAGGGGGAGGAGAATCCGATGAGAGATTGAAGATAAAATTGCACCAAGCCTTTTAAATATTCCAAGCAATAAAAGCAATATTAGTAATAACCCAGCTCCTTTGAGGTTTGGAGAAGGAATGTGAATCATAGATGCCAGAAAACCAAACATCCAACGATGAAATATCTTGCTTATCAAGGGAGTAACCTAACTGGGAACAGAACCAAAGCACAGATGCACAAATAGGAAGTGATCGAATAACACTGCATTCCTCCGCAGAAAATAAGGTGAACAATCTGATCCAGATTCCAAGAGCCAGAAGCACGATCAATAAGGTCCGCAACCGCATGGGGCACATAAGCAGGTACCGACGCCCTTGGATGCAGAATTCCCAACTTGGAATTTCGAATATATTTATCACTCCAAATATTCACCAAGAGCTCACCCAATTTGCCACCGAGCCGTCGAAAAAATACAGTCTCTACCCTCCAGCAAACTAGACCACGCCCAATGAGGGAAGTAAATAGCCTTCAAAGTTCAAGCCCATAGAGCATTGGGGTTATGGAGCAACCGCCAACATTTTTTAGCAAGAAGAGCTTGATTGACAGAAGTCAGGTTGCGAAATCCCATCCCTCTAGCAGACTTAGGTAACCCAAGAGACTACCAGTTTTTCCAATGAATCTTATGACCCAACTCAAAGGACCCCCACCAAAAATTGGCTAGAATGGATCAATCGCCCTGTATAACTTCAATGGGAATTTGAAACAATACATGGGATAAGAAGAGGCAACAAAAGCCACATATTTAATTAGAACTTCCTTCCCAGCTTGGGATAGGGTGCACCCTTTTCAAGATTGGACCTTCCCACAAATACGATCCTTCAAATAATTAAGTGCTTCCTTTTTAGATCTACCTAAAATAGTGGGAAGCCTTAAGTACTTGCTAGGATTAACAGTCACCTTAATACCCAAACGTAGCAGCACTAAAGTATTAGGACTGAAGAAAACATTGGATTTATTCCTATTAACAGCTTGACCAGAAGTAGCACAGTATACCTCCAAAATGTGGTTGAACCTTCGACAATTTAAAGCAGAGGCCTTAAGGAAATATAAAGAGTCGTCTGCAAAATAAAGATGGGATAACATCAGACCATTCACATTGAGAGAGAACCCAACCAGCAATTCGGACTGGCAATGTACCTTGATCATAGAAGACAAAGAATCTTGTAAACATAATTGCACAAACTAATTGGGTGGCAATCCCCTACGCCCTCAGGAACATGAATCTTTGGAATAAGGACAATCTAGGTACGGTTGACTCATGAATCTTTTGCGCTAAAAAACTGACCATGCTCAAACAAATCCAGGGCAGACTCGTGAATCACATCCTTGATAATTTCCCAAAATTTATGGTAGAAAATGTTATAAAAAATATAGTTTTCCTTTTCCGTAAAGCCAAATACAAAAACCAGTCCCATTCTCTTGGACCACAGGAGTCCAGTAAGAGACTTGTGGTCACCCACCCTTAGATTTAATCCAAAGGCTCTAGAAAAATTTACTTTAAAATATCTTTTTTCTTTTAACTTTTAAATTTCACTTAACAAAAAAGGAAAAAACTAAAAATTAAAAACCCAAAATATGCTCTTCTTCCTCCCGCTGCCTCCACGTTCTACTTCCTCCCATCGCTGCAGCCACAACAACTCTGACTTCTGCGTAGCGAGCGAAAATCCAGAGCGACTCATTCCCTCACACAAGGTCAGTTTCTTGTTCTTCTTCAGTTTTTCAGGGTTTAGGGATTTGAAATCATGAACCATATCTGGAATTTACTCAATTTTCGGATTTAAAATCATGAACCCATCTCTGGCTCAAAAAGGTCTTAGTCAAGTTTTCACTCTAGTGAATCATCCTGTAGTTTTTTAGAGACTTGTGTTCCTTCTCTGTTACCAAGTTTTTATTTTCTGCCAACCACCGCAAAGCCTGGAATTGGTTGGTTTGAATTGGTTGAATTCCTATAGCTAGATAACATGATACACAACTGCCTAGAATTGGTTGAATTAGGTTAATTCGAAGGTCATTTACAATTGAAATCATGAACCCATATTTGAGAATTTCAATTGAGTTTGTGTTATTTTTTATTTCAGAATTCCTGGAACAAACATGAATCTCAATCTGGGTTCTTCTATTCAAGTTTTTCCTTTGTCAAACATGACCTTGTTGAAGTGGGAGGGAATGAGTCGCTCTGGATTTTCGCTCGCTACGCCGAGTCTGGAGTTGTTGTGGCTGGAGAAATGGGAAGAAGCAGAACGTGGGGGCAGGAGGAGGAAGAAGAACATATTTTGGATTTTTAATTTTTAGTTTTTTCCTTTTTTGTTAAGTGAAATTTAAAAGGTAAAAGAAAAAAGATATTTTAAAGTAAATTTTTCTCAGCCCTTGGATTAAATCTAAGGGTGGGTGACCACAAGTCTCTTGGACTCTTGTGGTCCAAGAGAACGGGACTCATACAAAAACATTTATATTATAAATAACATATAAACAAATTGGAAAGTTTTTAAAGTACAATGAAATTGAAGAAAACAAATTAATAGGTAAGTAAAAGTAAAATAAATAATAAGTAAGAAGGTGAGTTTGGTACGGTGAAGCACGTCAAAGACGTTGTCCTAAAGCCTTTGTAGCCTCCCTACGTGCAGGTACTAGTGGTCTACAAGACTCCAAGATACGCCCCCTTGTACACAAACTCAAGATCCGCTATGAGCACGTTCATAGACAGATATAGGTATCCAAGTCACAGAACCATTGCCAAAATAATAGTATAAAGTAGAGAATATATATACAAGTAGAAAATGAGAGAATTAGTTTGTGGTGGTGATTGTGGTATGTAATATTCTGATGGTGTATTGCGGTTGTTGCAAATGTGAAGGAGGAGTGACCTTTTATATGCATCCAAGAACATGTAACATTCACCAACCAAAAAATTAAGACATTCAATATAGAAATAAAACCTTAATATTAAATATTTATAACCCCCACAATAAATAAAATAAAACAGCCAAAATAATTAAAACAACAAAATGGTTAAATTTTTAAAACCTTTTTTAAAATTCCAACATAAAATACTCGAAAATCCATTGGGACTAGGGGATTTAAGAGCACCCATACCAAAAGCAACAACCTTGATTTCCTCCATAGTTATTGGCATAGAAAGGGACGAATTCATGTCAACCAAAACCACCTGCTCTGTGCATGCTTGTACCTCCTCAAAGCTTCGAGGACCAAGAGAAGTGAAGAGAGATTGGAAAGTAGCCTCAAATTTTGTACGGATTAGGACTTCATTGTCAATCCATCCACCCCAAATCCCTTTAACCCGTAAAATTCTATTTTTCTGGCGACGTGTTGCTTCGATTCTAGCTGCACCAAAATGGATTCAGCTGCATCCTCAACTTGTGATACTCGCAAGTGCACGAGCCGTTTGGTAGTATAACATATGTAAGTGCGAGGTTGATCCCACGAGGATTGGTGATTGAATGATCCAATTCATTTCCCCTACATAAAACAGAAATGAAAAAGAAAATAAATAAAACAAGAAAATAAAGGAAATAACTCAAGCAAATAAGTTCTCAAGTTCAATTAGATTAACGGATTGATTCTAGCTAAAGTATGATTAAGCCATGGTGTTTGGTTATAACCTTGTATTCCTAATTCCCTAATTTGATCATTTGTTGTCTAACCTAAAATTAAGCATTAGGAACCCATTAAGCATAGAAGAACAATTTAAACAACCAAGCATGTATCTAATCCCTGTTGTCGAATGTCCATACATACTCTTCCTATTCATAGTTCAATTCGAATTAAAGCATGGTGTCTACTCTTAATTCAAACCAAGATAGCTAACATGCAAGCCTAAATGGTGATCAATCATTCAAACTAGCATATTAACTTATAAGAATAATGAATAAGAACAAAAATCATAATTGAAACTTGGAAACTAATTAAACTTGAATACTTAAGAAAGAATGTACATTACAAATAAAAGTAACGTGGAACTAAGAAAACTTGAAAGAAAATTTAGTAAAAAGATTTCATTACAACAATTGAAAACTAGAAAGAGAAACTAAGAGAATTTGAGGGAGAGAAGGGAGGGGAGCTCTAGAGAAGTGTTTGAGAGCTCCCCCCCTTGGAGGTGTGTTTTGAAGCTTGAAGGCTTCTCTATTTATAGGGCTAAGAGGGAGGAACAACATGATGAAATCCAACACCACCATTCCTCTTTCAATACAACTCATAACTCACACTTCATCTTGTCTATGTTAGTGTGGTTGGAATCAATTCCATCCCATACTTCTTTTGCTGCACTCCAAGATTTCTTCACATTTGATTATCAAAGGTGTTCAATTTGTGGCTGCCTTTTGCTGCCAACCCATGTGGGTTTTCTTCACCTTTGCTTGCTGAAAAAACGATTTTTCTGAACCTGTTTTGGTGTAGGAAGGCCATAGGTTTCAAAACGTATCCAATGGGGCTGAAATTTGGATATGTTATACTAGACACCCATTGGAACAACTTCTATGAAGAAAGTATTCCCATTGGAGCAGTAGAAGTGTATGTTTTGGCCACTGAAAGTTGGCTGCCGAAACAGGGACTGGAATTGACTTCATTTTATTTCTTTTCTTTCTTTTGCTTCACATGCATGCACATGCTTTCTCTTTAATAGCTCCATCATGTACCAATTTTCTCCTTTAGAATTTCATAGCTGGAATGCCTCCATACTTCACTCATTATGTTGGGTACAAAGTCAGTTATAGCTAGGGTAAGGCACATGGCAAAAAAGCTGGCAGCTGCAAATCCTGCTGAGCAAGGTTGAGTGTTGGAACGGGCTAAGCACTCCACATATGTCCAATTGGGCTGAAATTTGGATATGTTGTACTAGACACCCATTGGAACAAGTTTCATGAAGATCATCACCTCATTCGAGCTCCATAGCATGCTCATCCAAGGCCAAGAAGTTGACCTACGAAACTGGGCTGGCAATGAGTTGTAGCCAAAATGAGTTTGTCTTTAAGCTCTTCTTCCATTCACCCAAAAAAGGCCTTAACATGCATGGATTGCATCATTTCCTATCCAAAGTCATCATTGTTACCTAAAGCTCAATGAACTGAAACATAAACACAAAAAGGATTAAAAACACAAGTTTAACTAAAAAACATAACCAAATCATAAGCTAGAAGGGTACAAAATAATATATAAATATGCACCGATCACAACGCTGCAAAGTAGTGAGATGAAAGAATTTGGAATTCTTATCACCTGTAAATAGCCAGCTAATCCGAGACCTTTGATGTCAAAACTTTTCTTCAATGTCCCAAAGAGAGTTAATGTCTAATCCAAGGGAATGAGTAAGCATTCGAACATTGTAATCCTCCAATTGATCTTGAATGCTTTCCAATTCCTCCAAAAGACAATTAAGCTTGAGATGATTATCGCCAAATTTAGTTTTGCTCTATCTAGTCAAATTAACCTCGCAAAACCTGAGCTTGGATAACCATTGATTGGTAGGGCTCCTATTAGTCCCACGAGACTAACAACTGGAAACGATATCACCACCTAGTTGGCTTCGAGCCTGTCAAAAAGCCTCAAATCTAAATGGCTTCGAGCCTGTCAAAAGCTTAGGGATGGTGTCAAAAATAATTAGACAATGATCGGATCCTAGGTTCAGGCAATGAAACACGCTAGAATCGAGCCACCAATCCATCCAAGTGGAATTAACAATACAACGATCCAAACGCTCCTAAATGAACTCATCCCCATCCTTACCGTTGTTCCAAGTGAACCTTGAACCCTTGCAATCTAAATCCAACAGCTCATTATCATCCATAAAGAACTGTAAAAATCTGTGCCTTCTAGACCCACAGGGCGAACCGTCTACTTCTCATGCTGCCATAAGAAATCATTGAAGTCCCCACCACACATCCAAGTCATATTATCTAGCCAATCAACATTTCTCAAAGAATTCTAGAAAGCCTTTTTCCCCGCCCAATCCGGAGGGCCATAAAACCAAGAGGCATGAAACAATTTGCCTTCACCTAGAATAGAGATGATGGTATCAATAATATTTTTCAATTAATAAACAACCTGAACAGAAACATCAGTAGTCCACCACAGACCCATCCCAGCAAAAAGGCCCACAGGATTAACTGAAAAACCACCAGAAAAACCCATACTGTTCTTTAACATATTGATTTTATTGCTTCCCATTAGAGTTTCAGGGAGAAAAACAATATAGGGTCTATACTAACAAATCAATGAATGTAAACTTCAGGCTGTCAAGGAAGGCCCTAGACCTTGACAATTCCATAATAGGTAAATCATGGAGATGATGTGGTTGTTGAAGGCCAGCCACCATCGCCCGAGAGACTAGAACTCTCTAATGAGGGTGTAATCCCTTCAGGAATGATGTCAAGAGATGAATCAAGGCGATTAACTGAGTCAACCCGTACCTCCAGAAAATTGTCCTCACAGAAGTCCATTGCTTGAACAAATCTGTTTGCAGCTTTCCTAGTACCACGAGCCTGACCACGGCACCTACGCCCTCTCCCAGTAGATGAAACGATACCCCTCAGAGGAGAAGATACATGGGAGGGAAGAGTTTTCTTGGATTTTTTTTATGGGTTGTTGACTGTTGCATAGATTCAGCTGCACCAAAATGAGTTCAACTGCATCCTCAACTTGTGATACTCGCAAGTGCACGAACCGTTGGTAGTTTAGCGTATGTAAGTGCGAGGTCGATTCCATAGGGATTGGTGATTGAATGATCCAATTCAATTTTCCTACACAAAACAAAAATGAAAACAAAAGAAACAAAACAAGAAGAAAGAATATACATTACAAGAAAAATAAATTACAACTTAGAGAACATTGAAGAGAGCATTTGAGGAAGGAAGGAAAGTGTTTGAGAGCTTTAGAGAGGGGAGAATTGTTTGAGAGATTTGGAGAATTTGGAAGAGTAAGGAAAATGGTGTTTGGGAACTTTGTGGATTTTGGAAGAGAAAGTATTTGGAGAACATGGGGAATTTGGAAGGGAAGAGACATGTGTTTAGGGTTTGGAGAGTGTTTGGAAGAGAATAGAGAAGTGCTTGAGATTTAATAAAAAGAACATTGAGTAGAATGATCTTATTACAACAATTGAGAACTACAAAGGGAAACTAAGAGAATTTAAGGGAGAGAAGGGAAGGGAGCTCTAGAGAAGTGCTTGAGAGCTCCCCCCCTTGGGATGTTATTACAAGATTAGAGAACTTCCCTATTTAAAGGCCTAGGGGAAGTGAAAATCTGAATTATACAATTGAATTTTCTAAACACACTAACTTCAACACTTAATTCACCTAACACACTATTGCATTTGAAAACAATTCCTCTTGTCTTTAGGCTTAGTGTTCAGCTCCCACTTCATCATCTTTTGGCTGCTGCAAAATTCCACTCAAAAATAGGAATTGAATATGCTTCACCAAACTTTCCCACAATCAACAACAATTCATCATGCATATGTCATGCATGACAATGCATTGCAGCCAGCTTGTGGGCTCGTTCATCCATTCTGAAAAATCTGAAAAAATATGGATCTTCAAGCTATGTGTCTTATCTTTCCAAGCATATGCAGCCCAGCTCAAGGAAAAATCGGAAAGGCCTTTAAATGTGATGTTTGGCCCAGTAACGCAGATGCTGCCGAATTTGACCTTAAGTTGCCAAAACATGTATAACTTTCTCTAGAATACTCGGAATCATGAACCGCAAAATTATACAGAAACTAGACTTCCATATCTTTCCAATGATGTATGGCTCATTATCTGGTTCTTCTTGAGTAAGTACAGTCTAATCCGTGAAGTTGACTGATCTGCAGACACCATTTTGAGCTAACTTGTCTCCAAAATGCAATTAGTGAGTCCTTAAGCTTATTACACTGAAACAAACACAAAACTTATTAAAAGCACAAGTTTAACTCAAAAAAACATAATCAAATCATAAATTAAAAGGGTACAAAATGATATGTAATTATGCACCGATCAAATACCCCCAAACCTAGATTTTGCTAGTCCTCGAGCAAAACAAAAGAAAAACAAGGATAAAAACAAAACAAATAAGAAATTAACTAGACCACTTTCGTAGGTAACTCGATTGCATTTAGCATACGCAACAAGCCTTTAAACCTCTAGGCATCCCTAGTAGGAGGAGTTGTGTCTCCTGAGAGTTTAACAGATACGGTACTCACAAACGTTTTTCTAACTCTGTAAAACAAAGTAATTAGAAAACTTAAAAGATTGTTAGTCCTTAAGCAAAACCAAAAACAAAAACAAACATAAATACATTAATTAACAAAAACAAAACAAAAACAAAGACAAACACAAAAACTCAAAGAACTCAAAACAATTTTTCCGAACATTTTCTGAAGAGAAATGACTCATGCACATGACTTAAACGTTTTAACAATGAAAGCTAAGTTTTAGACATTATTTACAAAGTGGCAAAGTTCAAAACATAATATGCTCAAAGTGTAGTAGTGTGATAGCCAAATGCAACAAATTCCCCAATCTTAGTTTTCACACAATTTCAAAAATCATACAAAGCACAAGTTCAACTTCAAATCTCACCAAAGTTGTCCTCTCACAAATGAATCACTCAGAAGAGGGCTATAATGCATCACTCAGTTATAAACATGAGAATAAAGTTAAACCATAAGGACTTAACTCGAAATAGAAAGATGAAGAACTTGCATTAATATGATCTCAAGAAGGATGCCAAACACTTAAAAGTAAGAAAAAATGGATGCAATTCAACCATATGACATTTAAGATCAATTTAGGTCTTTAACATAGGTTGTAATGGGGCCAAGGGTGTAAGGTGAGTAAGAAATGAAAGGTATGGATAATACAAAGTCCAAGGAACTCGCAATGTAAGAGCATAAAACAATTGTTTACAAGACTTCGAATCATCACGATTAGATTTTTTTTTTTTTTTTACATGATCAAAACTCATTATACCTTCATTTACAATGATTCATACTCCTTTTCTTTAATTCAACAAACACCAATTTATTTTGAAGGCCCAAAAATGAAATTTCAATCAACCCCCACTTTTCTCTTTTCTTTCACCAATTGTGTGAATTTTTTTTTGAGGGGTATGACAATAGCATTCTCAAGTGATAAGTGAAGGATGAAGAAAGATATGGTAGGCAGTCAGAAGCTCCCAAACGACAGATAAAGGGCAATTCCCTCTCGTGGGTCGGTGGGGAATGGCTACCGAACGGTAGTCATCCAATTTTGCCTTTGCTCCCTTGCAAGCACATGTGCTTTTCACTAAAGTTTATGACAACTGGGCAATATTGTCCAACGGCACCTGGGCCACAAACAAAGCTTTTACTTGCTCAATATTAATCAATTAGATATGCAATTTCCAATAGAATAATGAAATGGAAAAAGACAAGGATATTCCACTTATCTTTTTTGAAGAGTGATGTTCCAGAGAAGGCTTCATCATGTGCGACTTTCTCTTCCTACTGTTCGGCAGTTTTTGGATTGTAATGGGATAGTTGCTTCCATTTCTCCAATATTCACCAAGTACCGAACGGTAGTTGTAGGGACTAGTTGCTTCTATCTCACCAATGGCAAACGCCGAATGATGAAGCTCGTAGAACAAGCTCAAGTCCCCAATATTTTTACTCTTCAAAGGGATGCCGAACAGCAAGGGCTCGTGATCTGAATGAATTACGTAGGCTTTCCCTTGGACTTGAAATGGAGGTATTGCCGAACGGCACTTTGAAATGAGGTGGTTTCCCACTTGGTCATGCAAGCCATGCAAGCCATGCAAAGTATAGCCATATTCTGGTTGGCTTTTCCTTGATCCTCCAATATTAAATAACGTAGAAGGTTATGAAGATGCCACTTGTCTTATGGAAGTGGGCCAAGTGGGCCTCCCTTGGGCTTGAATTGTCTTCTGCATGGTGCTGCCTTAGCACTCATAATAGCTTCAGTATGGTATTGCCGAACAGCAACTTAGGTGATGCCGATTGTAAGGGTGCCGAAGGGCACTGAAGAAGGGAGAATGACAGAAGCTTTTTGTGTCGATTCCCACGGGCGCCAAACCGTTGACGCCAAAAAATGGTTCTCCGATTCTGAGGGTCAACTTAGTAATTGTATGCCTTCCTGCGGTAGGCTAAGGGCTTCGGTAGGGATCCTTATTTGTAAAATAAGATAACGATCGGTAAGACCTAGGGTACCGTGTGGTACCGGCCGTAGACTCTCCGATGCTTAAGTAAGTTCGGGATTTATAAACTTGAACTGAGGATTAATAGTCTTGTATGCCGTACCTTCTGCCTACCTCTATTTTGGGATGGCTGATCCCTTTTATAGGCCTTGGGAGGTAGCGCTATTTGTAATCTGTCGATGTGGGACTGTGGACGTCGCTGGGGAGCATGCCACGTGTCCTAAGAGAGGCGATGCCCTAAGTGGTGCGATCGGTAGGCGAAGGTGCCGAAGGCACCTCTGCCCAGGCTCGATTTGTCCCGCGTGTCTTGCTCTTATTGGCTGCTTATTCTGGGTGTAAACATGGGTGATTCCTCATATGGGGAATATAATATATGAGGCCGCTTGGAATGATTCAAGGGAAATTCATGATGAATATGAGAAGTAATATCAGGGTTCTCGAGAGAGTCTCTGGCCTGCGGATAATAGGAGGAGGATTGGAAATTTCTATCTCTCTTAACATGCGAGCTCTTTGGGCTTTTGAAGGGGTATTAATGAAGCAACAAGGAGCATTCATACAAGGCTCCCCTTGAGAATGATGACAATGGACATCAGAATCAGAGCCCAAGAGAGCAGGCCCACAAGAGTTATTTTGTATGGGGGAATTCCAGCTTCCGAGGCCCAACAAAAACATTTGAAGTGGGTTCAGATATAAAAAAAAAAAAAAAATCCCTTGCTAAGCCAATTTCTTACACAAGTATTAGCGTAGAATATGGGCTTACTTCCTGATTCCCCATTAGAGGACCCAATTTTTGTGCAAGGGCCCATATTCCAACTGATATACTCCCATCCAATCCCATATTTCCAACTTGGAGCCGCTAACTTATAACTCTTCTCCTGGCAAAAGATCGCGGCAAATCAGGGGTGGCACTTCGAACGTCAATCATGATCTTCCCCTATCAAGATGACGGCTACGCGCAAGGGCGGCATGGGAATCAAATGCAGTGAAACTAATTGGCCCTCAGTTGCAGGAGGAGCTAAGATAAGATAAGAGATTATAACAATGATTGTCCAAAATGGTTCACAACATTTGTCTCACCAAGAAGACGGTAAAACACAAAAAAAAAAATTCATATAATGGCTCCAAACTAGAAGGGGAGGAATTATGCACAAATCAGGCAAAGCATAAAATGAGTCAACCTTCACACCATCAGAGATCAGAAGAAACAGATGTTTTTGACATTTGCTTGCACACCAAGTAAAAAAAAATTTATATTTGATCAGTCAACTAAAACTAAGATGACAAGTCAAGTCAACAGTTCTGCACCGTGCCGAAAGATAAGGAACAGACAAGCTAATCAATCAATTGAGCAAAGGCCAATGGACTGCCTAAGTGCGACATGTTTCTGAAAGTCCAAGGCCTTGGTGAGTATATCTGCTAGCTATTTTTCAAAGATAAAATTTTGTCTTCCACAAGATCTCTAATAAAATGGTGCCTAATGTCTATATGCTTAGTCCTAGAGTGTTGAACAGGATTTTTAAAAATATCTATGGCACTCATGTTGTCACAATAGATTAGAAAGCATGATTGAGCAAGACCATAGTCTTCCAACATTTGTCTCATCCAAAGGAGTTGAGTGCAGCAACTCCTAGCTGCAACATACTCTGCTTCACGACCTACTGCTTTCACAAGGATAAGGAGACAGATTTCTGTTTTTTGCTATGCCAAGCAACTAGGTTGTTGACTACATAAAAGACCCCCCCAAGTGCTTTTCCCATCATCACACAACCTGCCCAATCGGCATCACTATACCCAACAAGATTGACACAAGTTTCATAGGTATACCACAACCCAAACTCAACAGTCCCACTCACATATTTTATGATTCTCTTAACAGCAAACAAGTGAGACTCTTTTGGGTCACTTTGAAACCTAGCACACACTCCAACACTATAATAAATGTCTGGTCTACTAGCAGTCAAGTAGAGAAGACTTCCTATCATGCTTCTATAGAGAGTTTAATCCACACTTTTGCCATGTAAGTCTCTATGAATTTTAGCACTAGTGCTCAATGGAGTTCTTGTAGATTTTGCAGTCTCCAAACCAAATTTTTTCACAAGATTTTTTGCATATTTGGATTGAGAAACAAAAATCCCATCATGGTGTTGTTTGATTTGAAGACCTAAGAAATAATTAAGCTCACCAACAAGACTCATTTCAAATTCACTAGTCATGACCTGTATGAATTCTTGAACATGCAAATTAGAGGTAGAACCAACCACAATATCATCAACATACACTTAAGCAATCAAAACATCCTTTTTGAACCTTTTTACAAACAATGTTTTGTCAACCGACCCTCTAACATAACCATTTCCTAGAAGATGAGAAGATAGCCTCTCATACCATGCTCTAGGAGCTTGTTTCAAGCCATAGAGTGCCTTCTTCAATCAAAACACATCATTAGGATGATGTGGATCTTTGAAGCCCTTTGGTTGCTCAACATAGACCTCCTCATTCAAGATTCCATTCAAAAATGCAGTTTTGACATCCATTTGATAAATTTTAAATTTCAAGTGACAAGCAATGGCAAGTAGTAGTCTCACTGATTCTAACCTTGCAACCGGGGCAAAAGTTTCATGAAAGTCAATACCCTCCATTTGAGTGTAACCTTGAGCAACCAATCTAGCCTTGTTTCTAACAACATTACCTTGTTCATCAGTTATGTTCTTGAAAATCCACTTAGTACCTATAACATTGGTGTTGGGTGGTCTAGGAACAAGGTACCAAACATCATTTCTAACAAACTGATTCAACTCTTCTTGCATTGCAAGATACCATTCACCGTGGTGCAAAGCATCTTTCACATTCTTAGGTTCTTCCTTTGAGACATAACACACATGGCTAATTTCTTTAGCTAGTTGTTTCCTAGTTCTCACTCCCTGATTTAGAGGACCAATAATGACACTCTATGTTTGAGTGAGAGGACTACGACCAGCTTGAGAGCTTTCAATAGGGATAGATGAACTGGGATTCAGAGATTGATTATGACTAGTTGACAAGTCAAATGGACCAGAACTGTCAAGAGTTGACAGGTCAACTGGTTTGCTAGAAGTTGACAAGTCAACCACGAGATCCAGACCTGGAGATTCTTCCTAAAGCAGAGGAGATAAGAGACCATCCTCATCTGATGCCATCTCAGGAGAAGCAGCAAAATCATCAATATTGATATTTATGGACTCAATGATGGTTCTAGTCCTATAATTATACACTCTATAGGCTCGGCTTGAAGTGGAATACCCTACAAATATTCCCTTATCACACTTAGAATCAAACTTAGAAAGATGCTCCCTATGTCTCAGAATATAGCATGTGCTACCAAAGACTCTAAACTATGACACATTAGGCTTCTTTCCTTTCCAAATCTCATAGGGAGTTTGTTTGGTACCAGACCTCAAAAATACCCTATTTGAGATGTAACAAGCTGTATTTACAGCTTCAACCCAAAAGTGTTTAGCAAGATTTTTGCTATTAAGCATCATAGTAGTCATCTCAACAAGAACTCTATTCTTTCTCTCCACAACACCATTTTGCTACGGTGTAATAGGTGCAAAGAACTCAGGCTTAATTCCCATCTCTTCACAAAATTTTAGAAACTGAGAATTCTCAAACTCATAACCATGATCTGTTCTAATTCTAACAAGAGGCTGATGACTAGTCATCTTCTCTTTTTGTAAAAGATGGCAGACAGATTTAAACCTTTGAAAGGTTTCTGGTTTTTCACGCAAGAATAAGACTCATGTAATCCCATAGAAGTCATCTACAAAGACTAGGATGTATTCCTTGCCACTAAGGGAAAAAGTTTGGACAAGATCAACAAGATAAATGTGAACAAGTTCAAAAGAACATGAAATTTTGTTGATCACCCAAGATTCAAAGCACTATGAGAGAGGTGATTGTGAGACATGCATGCAATGACCACATTTAAAAAAAAATAAAACAAAAGAACAAGTAAGGTGCATATGCATGACAATGTATCTAGATTCCATGAAGCACACACAAACAAGAAAATAGTCTAGATACATAAGACAAAGAAACTAGTCACCAACATGAGGAAGAACATGGTCTTCCTTCTTGATCCAAACTTGCTTCACTTTTGAAACTTTATGAGGCAAAAAGATCACCTCAGAAATTTTGACAGCTTTATAAAGAAAATCATTCACTTGAGTTTGAAGTGAGTCATCAAACACTTTGGTCTATAAAGAGAGTCATCAAACACTTGAGTTTGAAGTGAATCATTCACTTAAGCTTTATAAAGAGATCACCTCCAAAATTCCTAAGCTCAAAACACTTTGGTCTAATGTGTCCTCATGTGCCACAATGATGGCATGTAGGAATGAACCTTTTGTTTGTTGGAAATCAAATTTTTCAAGTGAAGAGTGTTTATCTCTTGTACAAACCACAGACTTTACAGCCGCATACCCTTTAAAAGATGACAACTTTCCCTTCGAAACAATATTCATGGAATTCGAAACCCAAGTTGAGACCATAAACAAATTTTGGAGCTTCTTGAGTTGACACATCTTTGACAAAGATTGCCTCAAATGATGAAGGTGTAGAAGACTCATCTATTTATCCTAAACCTCTTTTATCACCAAATTTTTTTCCCAAATTGAGCATGTTATCAATATTTCCAGCACCAATGGTTAAACCTTGAATCTTTTCTTTTTCCAACTCAAGTTCATGTTCCAATCTTATATTTTCAAATTGTAAAGCATCAAAAGATTCAGATTGTTTAACCATGTTGTTTTCAAGTGATTTTACCATCTCAAACAAGTTTTTCAACTCAATGTCTTTCTCAAATAACATGCGTTGCAAAATAGAATTTTCAACCACAAAATTATCATGCACGACTACATTTTCATGCTCAACTAATGACTTGTCAAACTCAAACAAAGTTAGTCTATGAAGAAACAAGGATTTGTCATTTTCAAGCATATTCAATTTCTCAATCAAAACAGAATTTTCTTTTTCAAGAAAGCTAACTTTATGATACAATTCATACATGTCAACTTCATTCTCATACAAGATATCACTCAACTTCTTTTTGGCCATTTTGAGAGTTTCATTCAATTCATCAAGTTCTTTGATCTTTTGTTCTAGCATGTGATTATGTTTTTTGAAATTACAGGTTTCATTGAAAAGCATATCATACTTTCCACAAAGTTCCCTGTATGACTTGGTCATCCTGCCTATCATCTCTAGACACAGATTCATTTCCTTAATCATATTTTCCTTCATTAACTATATGAACTCTAACAAGGCTAGAGTTATGAACATAAGCAACAAGGGCAAAATTATTTGCCTCTTCATAAGATGAAGTGATATACTTTGGAGAAACATCATTATCATTATCACTCCATCGTGCATTAATTGACTCTTGTCTCACTTTAGACTCTTTTATGTGGTTATTTGCACATTCCACATCAATGTGTCCAACACCACCACATGTATAACACTTTACAAGACCTTGCAAACTTTTGTCCTCCCTAAGGCCATAAGAATCCAAAAAATTCATCTCCTCAAGAACATTGTCTTAAGACACACATGCAGACGAACTAGGAGAATTTTGACAATTCCTAGTGACTTTAGTTTTATCTGTGACAACCCTCTATATTTCTTAATAAACAAAGCAAGCTCATCATGGATGCAAGGAGAAATTTGATCCATTTTTGTGTTTACACACCTAATACCAATTAGCACCCAAATGATCTCTCTATTTATGTTAAGAGCTAGTGCTCTGATACCAATTGAAATTGGCGCTTAGGTGACCATGGGTAAATTAAAGGACACTCAAACAAAAACACAACAAACTTCACACACTTTAGACCTTGACCAATACTCTTATGACTAGTCAACTGTCAAACATGAATAATCACTACCAAGAACATACACAGAGCATATCAATATGTACATGCAAGCCTAGAGAATTACTAGTGACAACCTAGGCACTCAGAAGGACCCGTCAATCTAGGCATCCCCTGTGCTAGCAACAACTATGGTGAAAGTATGTGAAAGCATCATAATCAAGTAAGCATCAGACAACAGAAAAAGATGACTAGTCAACTGCAAGAACACGAACCCAGAAATACATGTGATCACTAGTCAACTGTCAAGAACACAAACCTAGAAAATTCAGATATGCAAACCATAAATTTGTTCACCTAGAAACCCACCATTGGGAAAAACTTGGGGTCATCAACCGACCAGACAATCCACTAAGTAGAAAAAGATTCTTACAAAGGAACACAAGCAAGCTCAAGAAAAACCTAGATCTATTTAGGAAGATGAGCTATACCTCCTTTGTGCAATCTTTTTCTCCAACTTAGCAAAGCTTCAAGCTCAGTTCTTCATGGCAATGGCAACTCCTTCTCCAGCTCTTTCATCCCATGGCACTAGCTTGCAAGCTCTAACTCAGACTGAAACCAAAATTTGGATTCAAAGGAGAAGGACCAATTTCTTCAAGAAACCATTCTCTTGAAGAAATCAGTCTTGAATCTGACCTAGATATAAATGAGAGAGTGTTTTAATTAGCTAGATGCAGATTTTCATTTTTCAAATGCAGTTTTCAAAAAGAAACAATTTGAAAAACTCAAAGATAAAAATATGAAGGTGGCTCTTGAGGAAGAAGCAATAGTTTCCAAGAAAACTTTCCAAAACTTGCCTACTAAAGTGACGGCTGCCAAATGAGGAATTGGTTTGCTTTTACACCAAAATTCCTAGGTTAGAATCGTACAATGGCAGCTCAGAGAGGGAATGGAATAGGACAAAAAGTTGGTTATCCAGTTGGAAATCCTACATAGCAAGGATGACTAGTCATACTAGAAACAGATGACTAGTCATCATTTTATGAAATCAATTTAATGCAATATGATGCAACGCACAACATACCTTTGTCAATTTGCTTGAACCTCCATAGGATAGTTGTTAGTTAAGAACACCTAGAGAAGCTATTCTTAATCTAAACTTGAGCTTGATAAAAACAATAAAAATCCTATTACAAAATTGTCAAGGGAAGCCAAAAGAAATACTCAAAATGCATACATTAACAGAAAGAGGTGGAGAAAAAACGGTGAAAAGGGGTACTAAGAGAAAATTGGGTAATAACAAGCTTTTGAAGCTGGATTGAGATAGTTTTGTTTTTATGGGCTCAAACGAAAGAGAGGATTTTGGTGAACAGGGTAGAAGTAGTAAACAATAAGGAGAAGGGTTATAGATGGATAGAAAAAGGATGTGGAATACCACCAAGGTATGGAGACTGATCGGTGCATATTTATATATTATTTTGTACCCTTCCAGCTTATGATTTGGTTATGTTTTTGAGTTAAACTTGTGCTTTTAATCCTTTTTGTGTTTATGTTTCAGTTCATTGAGCTTTAGGTAACAATGATGACTTTGGATAGAAAATGATGCAATCCATGCATGTTAAGGCCTTATTTGGGTGAATGGAAGAAGAGCTTAAAGACAAACTCATTTTGGCTGCAACTCCTTGCCAGCCCAGTTTCGCAGGTCAACTTATTGGCCTTGGATGAGCATGCTGTGGGGCTCGAATGAGGTGATGATCTTCATGACACTTGTTCCAATGGGTGTCTAGTACAACATATCCAACTTTCAGCCCAATTGGACATATGTGGAGTGCTTAGCCCGTCTAACACTCAACCTTGCTCAGCAGGATTTGCAGCTGCCAGCTTTTTTGCCATGTGCCTTACCCTAGCTATAACTAACTTTGTACCCAACATAATGAGTGAAGTAGGGAGGCATTCCAGCTATGAAATTCTAAAGGAGTAAGTTGGTACATGATGGAGCTATTAAAGAGAAATCATGTACATGCATGTGAAGCAAAAGAAAGAAAAGAAATAAAATGAAGTCAATTCCAGTCCCTGTTTCGGCAGCCAACTTGCAGTGGCCAAAACTTACACTTCTACTGCTCCAATGGGAATACTTTCTTCATAGAAGTTGTTCCAATGGGTGTCTAGTATAACATATCCAAATTTCAGCCTCATTGGATACATATTGAAAGCTCAGGCCTTCCTACACCAAACCTGGTGCAGAAGAATCGTTTTTTCCAGCAAAGATGAAGAAAACCCACATGGGTTGGCAGCAAAAGGCAACCACAAATTGAACACCTTTGATAATCCCATGTGAAGAAAGCTTGGAGTGCAACAAAAGAAGTATGGGATGAAATTGATTCCAACCACACTAACATAGACAAGATGAGGTGTGAGTTATGGGTTGTATTAAATGAGGAATGGTGGTGTTGGAATTCATCGTGATGTTCCTCTCTCTTAGCCCTATAAATAGAGAAGTCTTCAAGCTTCATAAATCACACCCCAAGGGGGGGTGCTCTCAAACACTTCTCTAGAGCTCCCTTCCCTTCTCTCCCTCAAATTCTCTTAGTTTCCTTTCAAGTTGTAAATTGTTGTAACAAAATGATTTTACTAAATTTTCCTTCAAGTTTTCTTAGTTCCACTTTACTTTTATTTGTAATGTACATTCTTTCTTAAGTATTCAAGTTTAATTAGTTTCCAAGTTTCAATTATGGTTTTTGTTCTTATTCATTATGCTTATAAGTTAATATGCTAGTTTGAATGATTGATTACCATTTAGGCTTGCATGTTAGCTATCTTGGTTTGAATTAAGAGTAGACATCATGCTTTAATTCGAATTGAACTATGAATAGGAAGAGTATGTATGGACATTCGACAATAGGGATTAGATACATGCTTGGTTGTTTAAATTGTTCTTCTATGCTTAATGGGTTCCTAATGCTTAATTTTAGGTTAGACAACAAATGATCAAATTAGGGAATTAGGAACACAAGGTTAGGACCAAACACCATGGCTTAATCATACTTTAGCTAGAATCAATCCGTTAATCTAATTGAACTTGGGAACTTATTTGCTTGAGTTATTTCCTTTTTTCTTATTTTCTTTATTTTCTTTTTCATTTCTATTTTGTGTAGGGGAAATGAATGGATCATTCAATCACCAATCCTCGTGGGATCGACCTCGCACTTACATATGCTATACTACCAAACGGCTCGTGCACTTGCGAGTATCACAAGTTGAGGATGCAGCTGAATCCATTTTGGTGTAGCTGAATCGACCGCAAGAGAGACTCTCACGAGGAGAGAGATGTGTTGTTAATATTATGTTAACTCGCAATTGTACGGGGCAATTAGTAGTATAGCAAGACAAGTACGAGGTCGTACCCACGAAGACTGAGAAGTTAAAACTAGTTATGTACTTAGATTACCAAATTCAAGAAAGTAGGAGGTTATGTCTAAAACAGAATTTAAAGCAAGAGTGGTTGTGATTGTTGAACAAAAGAAGCAAAATGAAATTGCAAACAAACAAAAAAAAAACAAGTAAACAAATGTAACAAAGAGTGGTTTTAAGAGTTGGAAACAGATTTGGAGACTAGGGCAATCGAATCACCATAACAATTCAATTCTGGGTTATAAGGAGTCAAGTAACAAGTCTAATTCATATTCAAAGATTGATTCTAGCTAAAGTATGATTAGGCCATGGTGTCTGGTTCTAACCTTGTGTTCCTAATTCCCTAATTTGATCATTTGTTGTCTAACCTAAATTAAGCATTAGGAACCCATTAAGCATAGAAGAACAATTTAAACAACCAAACATGTATCTAATCCCTATTGTCGAATGTCCATACATACACTTCCTATTCATAGTTCAATTTGAATCAAAGCATGGTGTCTACTCTTGATTCAAACCAAGATAGCTAACATACAAGTTCTAATAGTGATCAATCATTCAAACAAGCATATTAACTGATAAGCATAATGAATAAAAACATGAATCAAACTTGAAACTCCAAACTCCAAACTTATAAACCCAGAATATTCATGTTAGGTTACATCGAAGCCCTAGTTATGAAATTAGCTGCTCATAATGAAAAATAAACTCAGATAGAAATGAGAAAACATAAGGAATGCAATAAGAATAGAAAAACCCATTTTCTGAAGTTCTTGTGGTGTCCAAGACTTCTTCAAGTGCTTCTCCACGTCTAATGCTTCTCCAAAAGCTTCCCCACATCTAGAATGATGTATGACAGCTAGTAGGTGATTTGGGATGAGTTTGGGTGAGTGGTGATGGTTGAGAAAGAGGAAATTCGTAGGGATTTTGGAAGGGAGGTTTTCTGGAGCCTGTTTTGGTGATTTGGGGCAGTTTAGAGTATTGGGTTGCTTGCTAGAGTGTATGAGGTTGATGGGAGTGTATGAGGATGATTTCAAGATGTGTTGATGGAATGATGGAAGTGTGGAGGATGGCTGAAGTGAATTTTGTAGCTTGAAGACTTCTCTATTTACAGGGCTAAGAGGGAGGAACATCATGATGAAATCCAACACCACCATTCCTCTTTTAATACAAGCCATAACTCCCACATCATCTTGTCTATGTTAGTGTGGTTGGAATCAATTCCATCCCATACTTCTTTTGCTGCACCTTAAGCTTTCTTCACATGGGTTGCCAAAGGTGTTCAATTGTGGCTGCCTTTTGCTGCCAACCCATGTGGGATTTCTTTTGGTTGCTGGAAATAAAAGATTCTTCTAAACCAGGCTTGGTGTATGAAGGCCTGAAGTTTCAATATGTATCCAATGGGGCTCAAATTTGGATATGTCATAATAGAAACCCATTGGAACAACTTGTATGAAGAATGTACTCTCATCTGAGTAGTATAAGTATACGTTTTGGGCCTTGCACGTTGACTGCCTTAAATAGACTGGAATTGACTTCATTGCAGTCAGCTTGTGGGCTTGATCTTCCCTCCTACAAAATCTGGAAAAATCTGAATCTTCAAACCCTTTGAATTATCTTTTCAAGCATATGCAGCCCAGCTCAAAGAAAAATCGGAAAGCCCTTCAAATGTGATAATTGGCCCAGGAACGGAGATGCTGCCGAATTTGACCTTAAGTTGACAAAACTTGTATAACTTTCTCTAGAAGACTCAGAATCATGAACCGTAAAATTCTCCAGAAACTAGACGTCCGTATCTTTCCAATGATGTATGGCTCATCATCTGGTTCTTCTTGAGCAAGTACAGTCCAAATGCATTTAATGAGTCTCAAGCTTATTACACTTGAAACAAACACAAAATTTATTAAAAGCACAAGTTTAACTCAAAAACATAACCAAATCATAAATTAGAAAGATACAAAATGACATGTAATTATGCACCGATCAAGATGCTCTCAAGAAGAGAGAGAAAAAACATGTA
>CM031919.1:18955516-18977197 GCA_018703695.1 Prunus fruticosa
GTAAAGCATGATTATTTGTCTTGTGTACTATTTAATGATGGGTAAACTGCTGAATTGGCCCTGAATTTATACATAATTATCAATTTGCTCCTTACCTTTTTTTTCAAAAAATTAAGGACTCAAACTAAATTTTATTCTCAATTTCCCTCCTGTTGTCTAATTTCTCAACATTTCATTAAATTTTCTGTTAACTCATTAAAAATATATTTATTTTCTTTTTCTTTTTTGGAAAATAAAAATAAAAATAAAAAAAGAGATCCCCACCTCTCTCTTTCACACCAGCCATCCTCCCCTCCGCCTTAACCTAAAACCACTCAACCCCAAAATCTTGACAACCCCCAATTCCCTCATCCAACAACAAAAATCCATCGCTCTCTCACTTTCTCTCTCTGGAAAAAACTCAATCACTCAAACATCAAGGAATTTTGCTCCGGGTTCAAGTTCAGATTCTTTGATTGGTTGCAAATCACTTCCTAGGCCTCCACTGTATATGTTTCTTGCAATTGAGAAACTTCTGACATTTTCTTTCTCTTCATCTCCATTTCACCATCAAGCTTCTAAGGTTGTGGCACTGAAGTTGAGCTATTAACCTTGTTCTTGTAAGCAATTGATGGCTTAACAAATTCCTACAAAAACCCAGAAAAAATAAAATCAGTAATTAACCTCTAGAATCCCATATCAATCAAGATCCAAGGATAAAAAATAAAAAATAAAAGCAAAACGTAGGTAAAAAACCTGATAAGTAGATGGGCAATCAGGGTAATCAAATTCATCTGAATCTGCCCTCCTCTCTCTATTCTTCACCAAGCCCACTGCCCAGCTCCTACCCGCGACACTGCCCAGCTCCTCCACCATGCCTAGATTCGCCATGGCCACTGCCCAACTCCACCCTTCTCTCTTACACTGCGTCTGAAACGGCCATGGAAACAGATCCGGAGGGCTAGCTAGCTCTAGCCAGCCGCCACCACCCTCCTCACTCTCCTCGACGACCACCACCGAACCGTAGCACCATTGGTGGGTGCAAAGTGCTAGCGAAGGTGGATTAGGCTGGGGAAGGCACAATTGAGTCTTGCGTAGCAGAGAAAGAGAGAGGGCAGAAGGGGAGAGACAGAGGTGAAGTGGGTAGGGTGGGTGGGTCCGACTTCTTTGTTTATAAAATATATATTTTTCATTTTTTATGTCATTTTATTTTATTTAAAAGTATTTAATTATTTTTAACATATGAAATGATCAATTTTTCCTTATATTTAACGGCAAATTAGATGAAATGTTGATGATTTAGACGGCATGGGTAATATTGAGATTAAAATTTAATTCGAACCCTTCATTTACTAAAAACAAAGATCAGGGGGCAAATTGATAATTATATATAAATTTAGGGGCAATTTGGCAGTTTACCCTTTAATGAAATATATTTAGTAGGAATGAGTGTCTTGTACACAGCTATGAACATTGATTTAGACCGTAATTTCTTATTTTGTTCTTCACTGCAGTGTTCAGCCAACGATTTTTTATTTTTGTTTGTGTGGTTCTTTTTTAGTAGAGGTGGGTTGAACAATGTAGGCCAGGTACTAGTTACTGATAATCTCTTGTAGTTGAGTACAATTCCATAAATGTCAACTGGACAAACGGAAAAATATGATGTGGCAACACGTGATGAACACTGCAGGGTTGAATACGCATTGATTTTCTTATTAATGAAAGAACATATATTGCCAGTTGGTTTAGGTAGTCTGTTCACCTTCTTAGTCTCAGTTTGATTCTCTTTCTCGTACATTAGAATAGTTTAAAATATTATTTTGTAAAGAAAAAAAAAACTAAAATATATGAGTAAGTACAGCGGTGTATTGGAGTACGATCATATAGTATAACTTGTTTGCGTGTTATAATATAAAAGATGAAAAATGGAGTACAGTCATATAAGTAAGTGAATATGATATGACCAGTGAATATGTATTGATATTCATATTGGAACATTCTACAGTGGACCTGGCGTATGGATGCGCCAATAGATAGTGACCGTTAGATTTAGACAAAATAACAGATCTACACCATTGAATGAGATACCTTGAAAACCTGCTCAGCAAGTTCAAAGAAGATCCCCAACAGGCAACCCTCTTTCACTTCCTTCACCTTCTTCTAGCATCCAGCAACAGGCAACCACTAACGACGACGACGACGATGATGGCGAGCTTCACCTGCTCTTTACCCCCTCGCTGTCTCCTTCGCTGGCTAGCCCTCTCAAAATTTCCCTCTTTTGCCTCTTCTTCTTGGCTAGCCCACTCAAACCTCTCTCTCTCTCTCTCTCTCTCTCTCTCTCTCTCTCTCTCTCTCCTCCCTCAAGCGCTACGTCTCTGGGTTCATTTTGCTTCTCCCTCATACCAAAACCCCCAGACAACTAAATCCCCTTCCAAAACTGAAATTCATTAGAAAAGGTAAGGTGTTATCAATTTCATCAGTTTTTTTTTGTCATATATGGCTGCAATTTATGGGTCATTGAAAGTTCTAATGTTAGATCTAGTGTCTATTTGTGTTAGAATTGAGTTTTTTTGGGTGAGTGATGGAGATTGAAACTAATTTTTTTGGATGTTTTCCAGACCTCTAATGGCAAGGTCATGGTGTATGCTCTACTGTATCTCGTTTTTGGTGTGTATTCTTTACATGGTTTTATTTGTTAAAAATTAGTGTTGTTGAGTTCATATATCTTGACAATTATTAGTTTGATAACTATCTTTATTTTTCTTTTAAAAGATTAATGTGGATTCTTTTCTTGTGCCAACTATCATTTCATATTTTAGAGTTATTATCACTTTTCAATATTTTTTTTTATAAGATTACATTTTCCCTTTATATAAAGTAATTAGTGTTTTTAACACGTAAATTTAAGTCGAAAGTTTAGCCATGTTGTTTAGTGCAGGGAGAAGCTGCGTGATTGTTGAAGCTGCCATTATGGTTTTTGTTGTAAAAATGTCAAGGTTAAGGCAATTCAATTCTAGGTCTACCTTTATGACTTTTATTGTATATTTCATAGTTGGACATTTCAGATTAATATTCTTTCAATAGTAAATAGCCACATTTGTATGAAAACTTGATCATATTTGCATTGTAGTCTCTTAGGAAAACGGAAAGAGAAAAAAAAAAAAAAAAAAAAGGCAAGTCTTAAAGGAGAAAAAATGATTAGAAGGAGATTCAAATTTTCTGCTGTAAGTCCAGTTTAATGGCTTTATTGAAATTAGGCTTAATATCACAAAACATTCCTAAGATTTACAAAACTATCAGATTGCATCCTTAATGTTTTTTTTTTTTTTATCATTCGTGGTCCTCAACGTTAGTATGTGTGATCACAAATGGTCTCTCGCCGTTAGGTTCCGTCAAACACTCTGTTAGTTTGCTGTCGTGACATATATATATATATATATATATCACAAAACATCCCCGAAGTTCACGCATCTATCACAAATGATTCCTGTGAACATTTAATTTTTTAATTTAAAATTCATAATATTTTGGTTTTCTTTTTTAAATTTTAGGGTTCACTTAAAAATAAAAAAAAACCAAGGGTTTAGGGTTCATAAATGGTCCTCAAAGTTAAAATCCTTTTATAAATGGTTTTTTCATTTTTAAATTTTAAATTATTTTTTTAAAAAAAACTTCATTAGTTTGTTGATATGGCACATATGTGGAGCCCACATGTTCAAAAATATAGTGTCATGTGTATTTAAAGTACAATATATATTTTTAAATAATTTAAAAAAGAAAACCAAAATTTTGTGAATTTTAAATGAAAAAGTTAACGGAGTTTTTGACGGATAACACATACTAACTTTGAGGACCACGAATGATACAAAAAAACATTAAGGATGTGTTGAGGCCCAAAAAATCTAAGGCTAAGCCTAAATATATTCCGGGCCCAATACGATAACTTACTAAGAAGAAACCAGATTCGGGCATGCGAAAGTTCGTCATTCATGCTCGCACGAGTCACGATCCACGTGTCATGCCAAATAAATATGTAATCCACCATGCTAGAGCCTATAAAATGCACTGACTCTACAAGCCCATGCTAATTATCTTGTCAAGCATCATGTACCTTTTAAAGGCGACAGAGTTCAGCACGCCAAGCGACATGCAATGCCAAGCGAAAATCATTATTATTACACCTAGCCACGCTACAAGCTTAAGTGGGCCCAAGCCACGCAAATGCTCGGGGCTTGCTTGAGTGAGTTGTGGTATGGATGGCAATAAGTTGTCATGAGGCCCATTGATGGACCGAGAAATGGAGGTTCTGGGTCGCTGGGAGCCTCGAAACTTAGGCCCATTTCTTAGGCCCAAAAATATGGGTAAGCACAAGAGAGAAAATATCCTAACCAAAAAGCCCAACTCAAATGGCCCACTAAAATTAACCAATATAGCCCAAAATTTGAGGAGATTAGCCCATTTGTTTGGTAGGTTGACTTGCCATCTTAGAAAGCCCATACAATTAGAAGTAATAAGCAGCAAAGGCTTCAGCATTTGGCTGAAAGACAAAGCCACGGAAGAGCTTGGAAGACCACATGTGCAGAGCCGTCGGGAAGCTCCAGCACATAGAAAAGGAACAAGTTTCAAGCAAAGACACACAAAAGACCCAAGGATCCTGGCGCGCAAACTACTAGGAGGGAAATCACCCTTCGAACCAGCATTTATACCAATTTCTTTTCTTCATTAGATCTGGCCATGAGAGAAGGGAGGAAAGAAAGAAAAGGGGATGGCTGAGAATAGAAGTCCTCCACTGTGGCCGCAGCGGGAAAAGCATTGAGCTCCCAAAAATCCCTGATTTTGTGGGATTGGGCAGAGAAGATTTTTCCAAAATCAGGTAGGAGGAGAAAGGAAACAAAAGCTTGGCCAAAATTGGGTAGAAACCATTAGGGTTTCTTGGGAATGGCCAGCTTCCAGCGCTATAAAAGGGGTCATCCTCTACCCATCAAAATTAATCCACATTCTGGAGAGCAAGCTTCCTCTCTCACCTGCAAAACCAAGCAAATTCGTGCTCTATTCATGACAGGACCCGTCCCGAATTCCTCGAAACCCGAGACGAATCCTGTGGAAAATTCCGACATCATACCGATGCCGGGCCCACTTACTAAAAATCGAGACTTTCTGCGAAATTTCGGCAGAGTCTCCCCTGTAAATTTGACTTTTCTCAAATTTTCAACCTGTTAAAATTTCACAATTTATATCCCAACTGGCAGCATGCACAAGTTATCAACATGAAAACACATAATAGGCCTTCGGCCTTCAATTAATTCGAAACAAAACCAGCAAGCTTTTAAGTCGAACAATACATACACTAGAATCGATCAAACCTTTTAAACACAATAATATTTCGCGGCTGCACCTAGGTAAGACCCCAAGCTGCCTATGTACCCTTGGAGAAGGGATCAAGCCACACGTAGTTCTCATCATCAATACCATTATTTAAAGCAGAACCAACAAATACATTTCAGATTTATCACCATTCAAATTCCAACAAAACACAATGAACACATTCTCAAACTCTTCCTTTATATCAAATCTTTCCATGCAACCATACCCTATCCAAGGCGTATGTTACCGAACAACACTTCCCAATCCAGGGCTTAAACATTCATACATGTACAAACTCACAAATCTCAAACCAGAATCAAAACCACATATACATATATGTAATATAATAACACTCACCTCTCACCATCATCATGTACCAGGGGAAACAATCCGTACGGACGAACATATTGTTGACTAGCTCATAAGTAT
Organism: Prunus fruticosa; assembly: GCA_018703695.1. Taxonomy (NCBI): domain Eukaryota; kingdom Viridiplantae; phylum Streptophyta; class Magnoliopsida; order Rosales; family Rosaceae; genus Prunus; species Prunus fruticosa. The sequence continues at coordinate 18,961,289 of CM031919.1, forward strand.
CTGGCCTCAAACGCCCATGTGGCTAGGGACGAGCCGTCCAACTGGGGGACTAAACTCAACCAGCCCGTACGGACGAAGAATCAAGATCCGTAAGTCTGAAATAGTCCTACGTGCGCAAACTACCCAATCAAGGGTCTACAACAACATCCCGTCAAGGATGCCCCGGGTTCCATCAAATCCAGACCATATCCCCAATTTCCATATATCAATGTCCAAGGGAAGGTACATATGATGATGCACATCATGTACTGGGGGAAACAATTCAACAGGGGATTGTTGACTAGCTCACAAGTATCTGGCCTCAAACGCCCATGTGGCTAAGGATGAGCCGTCCAACTGGGGGACTAACTCTAACCCAGCATGTACGGACGAAGAATCAAGACCCGTACGCTTGGAACAGCCCTACGCGCGCAGACTACCAAATCAACGGTCTATAGCAACATCCCGTCAAGGATGCCCCGGGTTCCGTCATATCCAGACCATATCCATATATCCATTTCCATGTATCCCATGTCCAAATCCACTATTTCCAAGTATCATCATCCAAGGGAAGGTACATATGATGGTGGAGTTCGTAATCCCTTATATAAATATTATATAGATAATATTCCCTCCCTTGATTCAATTTTCCCACAATACCTATTCATAGTATAGACAATAAACTCTCAAGTATATTATATATCCAGAGAGGTACCTAAGGTAGTGCTAATAGCACTCATACTAACATTCCAATCTCACAACAACATCCCAAGTACCCACACAAAATCCACAAATATTATATAAATGACTCAAGATACTCGAATATGTGAAACCCACATATATCACAAATACTTTACAAAAATAAAGAATTCAACTATTAAATATAAACAGAATTTAAATAAACCATTAAATTCAAAAGCATAAGATTTCCATCACAAAACCATAAAAATAAACTCATAGACCCACATAATCAACATGAAACAAATGACGGTCAAGACTCGTCCAAAAGGGTCGTTCTAGTACTCTTCGAAGAGTGAGACTACCTCGGAAGACTCACGGTCAATCGAGGGTCAAACTACCCAAACTTGGTCAACCGGGCCCGCGGGGCCCACGACCTCTGTTTTACAATCCGAAAGTTCCTATGGGTTCCACAAGGTCTAGGATACACGTCCTGCAAGTTTGGTCCGGATTGAACGGTTAGATCACTCGCGATTGCACGATTGGACGGTTATCGTAAAACACAAACTTTAACTTATTGAATCGGAACATCCGGACTCCAATTCACGTTCCGTGAAATCCTACACGATCCTAGGAATACATAAATCAACATATATTAAATGGGAAGCGATCCGACGGTTCTAACATATTGAACCCAGATATCTCACGATTTGTAAAATCCGTTCGGGTTCAAACGTTATCCGAATTGAGATCTGCGAATTCCTACGCGCTCGTGACCACTAGGAGAACGCGTTGGGACATAATGCCCCTCTGCTCCAGTGCCCACGCGTCGCCCCAGGCGCTGGCAGCGTGTGGGTGTCCAAAGCGTTATCGCTTCGCCTGAAAATCTCAGAATAACGGCTCTAAACTCCTACCCTAGGTAATACACCTAATTTGGAGTCACTTTTGTTCTTGGGCTATGGCCAAAAAGTAGTTGGAAGTGGCTGAAATCGAGCTTCCAAAATCTGTCAAACCCTAACTCGAAAATTAACTTATCAAACCTTGAAATCTCTCAAATCCTACCCAACAGGCAGCTAGATCATGAAATATAGTCGAGAATCCATACCTCACTCGTCCAATTTGGTGGAAAAACAAGGGAGAACGAAAGCTTTGAAGTTTCTATCGAAACTGTCCAAAAATCAGCAGCTTTGTGTGGCCGTTTCCGGCGATCTCCAGCGTCTCCAAGGGAGGGGGCTGGCCTGGAAAGGAAGAGGGAGTGGCGGGGGTGCGATCCGATCCGGTCCCATGGCCGGTGGCTGCCGGAGACGGCGGTGAAACCGTCGCTGTTGTAACAGCAGGGGGGCTCGCGACAGGGAGCGAGAGAGAGAGAGAGAGAGAGAGAGAAATTCTAGATTTTATTAAAATCCGTTTCAATTTATTTACGGTTTTGCCACTGGGGGTATTTTAACCATATCTTTTTCGTTTCAACTCCGAATTGAGCCCACCGCAAGTCTACGGACTCATCTCAGGACGACCTACATAAAAATACCAGCCACTGCCCCAAAATCCTTCCGGATTAAAATATTTTGCCCCTTCCGAGGGCAAAATTGGAAATTCATAATTCTTGAAATTAATTAATTCACTATTCCTTATATTTTGGGTTCGGGATGTTACAATTCACCATTCTCCCTCATTTTCCCTTTTCTGGCAAGCTATTCCATATCTTGACAGGACTTTTCGTCTAGCTGCCCAAAATTACTTAAACCACCCATCGTTCCTTCCCATCTCTCTCCCCCTTTAGCCAAACTTCTTAGAATCACTTCCCTTTCCCTTAGAACCCCTATCTCTCATAGGAACTCACAACTCTTTCTCTTTAAGTGCTAAACTCATAACAATTTTGCTCCCATGCCACAAGCCTCTCATGCCAAGCTAGAAAATTTATCTTTAAGTTGTTGTTATTTTCGTTGGTGAAGGTAACCAAGGAGTTTCCTAAGACTTCACTACCCTTTCGAGACATTCTTGGGGCTTGATCTTCGAACTCAAACACAAGGGGATAATCTCATCAGTTCGCTCCTTACGGTGGCCCAGCCCCATCCGTCAGGCATGCAATAAAAAGGACCCTTACATGATGCAATCTGATAGTTTTGTAAACCTTAGGGACGTTTTGTGATATTAAGCCTTGAAATTATATAAAGGCAATATCTAGTTTGAGATTTCATTAATCCAACTGTGTGCTAAGTAAATCCTCAGCCATTTGATTGATTGTTGAGAGTATGTTTAGTTTTCTCAACTTGTTTTTGTGAATTCCACTAATACAATTATATTTCACATATTCAATTACTTGCTTCCTGTCTGCCAATTGGACTTTTGTAAATCCAATTGCATTTCAATTACCTTGAGTCAAACAATGTTTGTTATTTACTTGTCACTAAGTTATTAACACTTGCAATGAAAGTAAAAGTTAATTGATATGTTAATATTTATATATGTTTTTAATAATATTTCTCTTAGGTTTTGTGAGATTAGAATGGTTAAAAGCACTAAATTCTATTGTTTTCACTTTTAGGTACTTAAATCATGGAAGAGAAGAAAAATTAAATGACAGTGGTCGTTTGGCAATTACCATTTAGACCATCGGCTTTCACAAATTAGAATGGCAATTACATATTCATTTTTTTTTTCAAAAAAGAAAAAAGAAAATGACAATTACATAGTGCATGTTTGTCAATTACCAACATGGCATGGCTGTGCTGTAGCAAAATAAAGGAATTTTGTATAAGCTCGGTGATGTAAGGCATGGGCTAAATTGAAGATGAGAGTGATGTGGGAAAGTCCCAGTGCTTTTTTTTCTTTCAATTTTGAGAATGCCAATACAGTATGTGACATGTCAATTCAATTGACAAACATGTAGTGTCATTTGCACTCCAGTCTTGCAATTGACAAACAAAACAGTCTCATTTACATTTCAATTGTGCAATACAAGCTATAATGGATAGACATAAATAAAATTACAAACTATTATATTCATCACATGTTAAGCTTTTTTTTTCTTGTTAAAACTATTTTCTTGTTAAAACCATTTGAATTTATATAAAGCTGCCCAAGTTTTTTTGTTTTTGTTTTTGTTGCAAGTTAGTGAAATTGCCTATTTTGCTTTTGCTCAGCCACGTCAAGTTGGCAATCGACAAATAGGCACCATGTAATTGCACTTCCAATTTATGAAAACAGATTGCCTTAGTGGCAATTGCCAAACGACCTCTGTCGTTTGAGCTTCAAATTGCTCCTATGTTTAATTACTTCAAACTACTCACAAAACTAAGAAAAACCAACAGTTTACAAGAATAAGAACCCAATTGTACTTCTTCAAGGTCCATCCTTATCTTAATATTTTAACTGGGATCCTTTTCATTGTAAATTAGGCTGTACAATATTATGGCTTAACGTGAACCTTAACTTTGTAATCCCAATGTACAATCTTGTAAATTTGAGCCCAAATCTTGTAATCGACAAGAATAGGGATACACTGTAAATTTACACTGTCATGGAACCTTAATGTCCTAAACACTTTAATATGAGTCCTTAATGTTCTACACCCTTGGTTTTACAATATTAGGGATACACTTTACAAGATTGGGAACGCTTATGTCCCAAACGTTGTACCATTGGTCCTTAATGTGGTAAACCCTTGTTTTTACAAGTATAAGGAACAATTTTACTTGTTCAAGTCTAAGAATATCTTAATATTGTAATCGGGATCCTTTTCATTGTAAATTAGGCTATTCCAATATTTAGGATTAAAGTGAACCTTAACGTTCTAATCACAGTGCAAACTCTCATAAATGTGTACCAAAAGCTTGTAATCTACAAGATTAGGGATAATCTTTATAATATTATAGAATGACCATGTCCCAAAAACTATAACATGAGTCCTTAGTATTGTAAACCCTTATTTTTACAAGACTAAGGACCTGATATTGTAATTAGGATCCTTTTCATTGTAAATTAAACTATTACGATACTATGGATTAAGATGAACCTTAATGTGGTAACCAATGTTCAAAATGTCGTAAAGTCAAACCCAAATTTTGTAATCTACGAACTTAGGCATAAACTTTACAATGTTTTGGAACACTCATGTCCAAAACACTGTAACATGAGTATGTAATGTTGTAAACCCTTATTTTTACAAGACTAAGGACCTTATTTTACTTCTTAAAGGTCCACCTTACCTTAATATTGTAATCAGGATCCTTTTCATTGTAAATTAGACTATTACGATACTATGGATTAAGAAGAACGTTAACGTGTTAACCAATGTTCATAAAGTCGAACCCAAATTTAGTAATCGATGAAAGCGAACATTAACATTGTAATAACGATAAGCTCGTAAATTGTAGCCTGAATCTTGTAATTTACAAGATTATGGATAAACTTTACAATGTTATGGAACAGTGATGTGCCCAACACTATAAAATGAGTCATTCATGTTGTAAACCCATGTGTTTACAATATTAGAGAGAAACTTTACAATGTTATGGAACGCGTAAGTCCTAAACACTATAACGTTCCTAAGTGCTTAATGTTGTAAGCCCTTGTTTTTACAAGATTATAGATAAACTTAACAATTTTATGGAACTCTCATGTCCCAGAAATTGTAACATGAGTCCTAAATGTTGTAAACTATAATTTTAACAAGACTAAGGATCAGCTTTACAATGTTATGGACCTCGCATGACCCAACTATGATAAAATAAGTCCTTAATTTTGTAAATCCTTGTTTTTACAAGAATAGGGAACCCTTTTACGACGTTATGGTACCATCAGTCCTTAAACTTGTAACAAAATTGTTCATTAGAATAAGGAACTATTTTACATTGGTAAGGTCCACCATTACCAATTCATTGTATTGTGGATACATATCCTTGTAAACATATGATTTAGAAGAATAAGGAATAATTTATGAGACTTTGCAGCTCAGTTACAACATTATGGTCCACCTTAATCTATAACATTGTAATATCCTAATTTACAAAGAAATTGACACATAGTACTTAGGTAAGAATGGACCTTGAAGGAGTAAAATTGTGTCATTATCCTTGTAAACATAACTGAAAATCTTGTAATCAACGAGAAAACTTGTAAACTTTCTACTTTTATACTTGTTTTTCTCCACACTACTACAAAAAAGGCAAAAGACGACCAGTAAACAACGACGGTAGATCAAAAAACCGTCGTTGTTTTTTAAAGACGACGGTAATAGAAACCCGTCGTAGAAACATACTTTAAACACCTAAAAAACGGCACACGTATAGATATTTTGAAACCACGACGCACCAAATTAAAAAAGCATCGTCTTATTACAAAGGTATTTTCAGAGTTAAAATCTGAACCTAAAAACAACGACTGTATCTATGAAATCACCGTCGTAGAAAGTAAAGACGACGATATAAAAATAAGACGACGTGTTAATTAATTAATAAACACGACCCAATTTTCTTAGTCAGTGACGCATAAATTCAAAGGAATCTACGACGGTTAATTACAAAAAAGATCGACGATTTAAATTAAGTTACCACGACTGTAAATATAAATTTATTGACTTTTTAATTATACTATACTACGACGGTATCCATAACTCTACTGTCGCATAATTGTACTAACCACGACGGTTTGTTAAATTAACGACGTACAAATTTTATGCCATTATTCGTCTATCATTACCAGAATGAACTATGTTCCTCATCATAATCGAACCAGAATGAACAAAGGCAATGTTTTAGAAGTGGATGATGTGTCAATTACTCTCACAAGGAGTTTGAGGGCAAGAAGCTTGTCTCAGCCACCAAGGAAGATCTTAACTGTTTCTTCCTCTCATATGCAAGCTGGGCCCTCTCCTTCCTCTTGTTCTCAAGCTCCTGCACAGCCATAGAGGAATATCTAATAATTTCAGAAAATCAAAATCAACAAAGTATGAAAAGCTCACTCCTCGATTTCCATTTTCATCAAAATCAACTGTTTCTTGAAAACTCCTGTGTAGCAAGGGTGGAACCAGACTTAGAACCTGTTGTGGGTTGTGCCCTCGTATGCCTTCAAACTGGCAAGTGCGGCTGCAAACCCATGCAGGTTATGATCGGTTCATAATTGTATATTATTTCTTACCCTTCTAGCTTATGATTTGGTTATGTTTTTGAGTTAAACTTGTGCTTTTAATCCTTTTTGTGTTTATCTTTCAGTTAATTGAGCTTTAGGTAACAATGATGGCTTTGGAGAGCATAATTCATGCAATTCAAGCATGTTAAGGCCTAATTTGGATGAATTGATGAAGAGCTTAAAGACAAATTCATTATGACTACAGCCCCCTGCCAGTTCAGTTCCGTAGGTCATATTGCAAGCTTTGTTTCAGCAACCTACACAGCTTGAATGAGGCAGAATTCTTCATGAAAGTTGTTCCAATGGGTATGTACTATAACATATTCAAAATTCAGCCCCATTGGATAAATCTAGAGTCTGTTACCTAGCAAACACAGAACCATGCTCAGGATGGATCTTATCAGCGCGGAAAATGAGTTAGCAATTTGTTTCGGCCTTAACTTCTTCCTCCGACCTTGGATTGGCCCAAATAACATATGGCTGGAAAGAAGACATTCTGAACTTCAATTTCGAGTGCTTAAAGTCCTAATTTGATTAAGAGAAGCCCAAGTTGTAAGCCCTTGAAGTTTCTGGTCATGCTGACCTCAGCATGTGCTGGTTGGATGGTTGGTCATGGTGAGCTAGGCATGAGCTATCATTTCTGGTTGGAAGCTTGGTCATGGTGACATGAAGATGAGCTAAGGCTGCTGGTGGGATTTAGTGGTGAAGTGCATCAACCAATTCAAGATTTTCTAATACAAGTGCATCAACCATTTCAGATTTTATAATTCAAGTGTTGTATGCATTAGCCATATTGAATTCAGATTTTCACTTCCCCTAGGCCTATAAATAGGGAAGTTCTCTAAGCTTGTAATAACACCCCAAGGGGGGAGCTCTCAAGCACTTCTCTAGAGCTCCCTTCCCTTCTCTCCCTCAAATTCTCTTAGTTTCCCTTTGTAGTTCTCAATTGTTGTAATAAGATCATTCTACTCAATTTTCTTTTTATTAAATCTCAAGCACTTCTCTATTCTCTTCCAAACACTCTCCAAACCCTAAACACATGTCTCTTCCCCTCCAAATTCCCCAAGTTCTCCAAACACTTTCTCTTCCAAGATTCTCAAAGTTCCCAAACACTTCTCCCATTCCTTCATCAAATTCTCAAACACTTTCCAAACACTTTCTTCTCCCTTCTCAAAGCTCTCAAACACATGCTCTTCCAAAATCCACAAAGTTCTCAAACACCACTTTCCTTACTCTTCCAAATTCTCCAAATCTCTCAAACACTTCTCCCTTCTCCTAAAGTTCTCAAACACAATTCCCATTCCTTCACCAAATTCTCTAAGTTCTCCAACACTTCCCAACCACCTTTCTCTTCTCCAAGTTCTCAAATACTTAGTTCTCCCTTCTCAAAGTTCCCAAACACTTCCTTTCTTCCTCAAAGTTCTCTTAATTTCCTTAATGTGTTCTTAATTGTAATTTATTTTTCTTGTAATGTACATTCTTTCTTCTTGTTTTGTTTCTTTTGTTTTCATTTTTGTTTTGTGTAGGAAAATTGAATTGGATCATTCAATCACCAATCCCTGTGGAATCGACCTCGCACTTGCATACGCTAAACTACCAACGGTTCATGCACTTGCGAGTATCACAAGTTGAGGATACAGTTGAACCCATTTTGGTGCAGCTGAATCTACGCAACAGGTTCTAAGGCTGGTTCCACCCTTGCTACACAGGAGGATGTAGCAAACCCATGCTTGGCCCTGATGCAGACCTTGTTCTCCTTCTCTGCAGAAAGACAATTTTTTAGATGATGTGTGCGTGTTTGTGTCTTTCAGATACACACACATCAACATCCAAACTGAAAAATGAAAGCGAGGTGAGACAGAGAGGTGATGTGCCTCCAGAGAGGTGAGAAAAAGTTGAAACCCTAATTGAAAAATGAAGATGACAGAAAGACAGAAAACCCATTATTTATAAACAAATCTTATATACCACGTCAGTTTTTTTACATTATCGACGTTTATATATAACATACACGTCGTTTAAATTTAAAATAAGGTCGTATAAATTACTTAACAACGACGCTATATAAAAACGACGTTGTAATTTTTTGGAAAATTAATTTATTGTGTAATTAAAAAACTTACACGTCAGTATGAGTAATTAAAACGCCGTGGTATTAATGTTTCACGTCGGTATTATTGAATATAAGGTCGTTGGGTAAATTGGAAAATGACCATTCATCTTTTTTGAAGAAACATGCGTCGTGTAATTCGATTTAAAAACATCGTTTCATTAAAACATATCGTCGTGGAAAGTAATATTATAGGGCAGTGTTAACAATAGGGCCGTATAATGTATCATACTAGGGCGCATACTATTAATAGCGTCGTTTTTATGAAACAGTTTTTTTATTATTTTAAACTTTTCGCCTTCCTGACCCATACTTGCACTGTTTCCAAACCCGAGAAAAACTTTCAAGCTTCTCTCATTTTTCATTCTCCAAGAACTGTTTCAAACTTTCAAGCTTATCTCCTCTTCGTCTTCATCTCCTCTTCGTCTTCATCTCTGAACTGAAACACCAAACTCCAGAAGAAAGCTTTCATCGCAAGCAAAGGGTAAGCATTTCTGGAAGGATTTTTGTTCCTGTTTTGCATGCGCATATCATTTTCGTTTTTTTTTAAATCTTTTTACATTTTTTCTTTCCAAGTTTGATAAAATTTGCAGACAAAGACGAAAAGTTTCCAAGTTTGAACACTACTCTGGTTCTTTTACTTCAACTAAATAAGACGATGGTGGCTTGTTATTTACGTGGTTAGATTTATAGACCACGACAGTTCGTCAGTCACCCTAGCGTCGTGTGAAAGTGTTCTTCGTTGTTTTTTAAAATGATATCCTTTTTTTGTTTTTGATTTTTAAGGATATATTCATCGCATGTTTGATGTCTCTGAACAATGGTTTTTGTTTCGAAAATCTTTTTAATTATTTTTCTGCTGAAAATATTTTACGTTGTTCCTAATTTGTTTTTGTGGTATAGACGACAATATATTAATATTTACGTCGTTTTATTTTCAATATCACGGCGAATTTTTATTATTAATGTCGTTGTAATATTTAATACTCTGTTTTTTATTATAACATAAGACGTCGGTTTTTTATTATTGACGTCGTTGTAATATTTTATCACGTCGGTGATTAATTACCGTCGTGTAAATTTATTATTACGTCGGTTGTTTTGTTCTTACGTCATTTGAAATATTATAATACGTCGTAGTTTATAAATAATCGTCGTGGTTTTTCTTAATTTCACTGATATATTTTCACTTGCAGGTTTAATTTGTCTGTAACCATGGTTTCTCAATCCCAAAGTAAGGAGTCTGGCTTGAAAAAAAATGAATCCTCGAAGAAGGAGCTTAGAGGTGTAAATCCTCAAACCAAGTCCTCGACGAAGATGAAGTTTGTTTCATCTTCTGAGAGAAACCAGGCAGCACGGCAACTATTTCTGAGGAGCCAAAGTCAGGGTCGGGGTATGAGCACAATGCCCCGTGTTGTGCAGAGAAAAATTCAGAAAATCAAGCCTATTGTTGAGTACAATGAAGAAGGGAAACCATATGGCCGTGCACATAATGAGATGCAGTCCTACATTGGTGTGTTGGCACGCTCCAGAGTCCCACTTGTGGACAAGAAATGGGTTCAAATATCCAAGGATATAAAAGAGCAGATTTGGGAAGCCGTTGACATGGCTTTTGTGGTTGGTAAAGGGGGCAAGCAAATGGTGCTATCTTCTGCCGCCAAGAAATGGAAGGATTTCAAGTCTACACTAACGAGGTTTCATATCCTTCCATTCATCAAGGAGCAGGAAAGATTAAGGCAGCCCCCTGAAACATACAAATTCATAGAGAAAACTCAATGGGATGCCTTTGTAGCTTCAAGGTTATCTGAAAAATTTGGGGCTGTGCATGAAGAACAATCACAGAGGAGGGAGAAACTCAAGTACAATCATCGATTGTCTCGAAAAGGATATGTTGGTTTTAAGGAGGACTTGAAGGAAATCGTGCCTGGGGTAGATATTGATCGATCTACCTTATGGAAAAAAGCAAGAGAAGACAAACATGGTAACATCCCGAATCCAAAGACTGCAGAGAAAGCAAAATTAATTGTAAGCCTACTCACTCTGTTTTAAAAAATTTATTACGTCTGCTGTTATATTTTTGCGTCGTGTGAAAAGTTTTACTACGTCGAAATATTTTAAAACGCGTCGTTAAAGGTCGAAATACTTATAACAGAAATCTGCGATGTAGAAAATATAGTAGAAAATATAGAGGAAAAGAAAGATGAAAAGGTAAATTGTCATGACTTTGCCTTTTTAATTTGTTTTTCAATTTTCAGACGTCTATATTTTCTTTAAACCGTCGTTTGTTTTAAATTTCCACGGCAGTTTTTATTTAATTGAATGTTTAAATTGTTGTACAAGTTTACATAACGTCGTAGTATATGAAATACCACGACGTTTATTATTTACCGTCATCTAATTAAATATAGACATCTGTAATTCTTACATACCGTCGTTTGTTTTTCAGTACCACGACGGTTTAATTTAATTTTACTTTTTCATTTTTTTTTTACTTTTTGTACAATGTCTTATATATATTTCTTTATTTCTTATAACAGAAATCTGGGGATGTAGAAAAGATTGAAGAAAAGAAAGATGAAAAGGTAAATTCTCATAACTTTGCCTTTTTCATTTGTTTTATTTTCTTTAAACCGTCGTTTGTTTTAAATTTCCACGCCATTTTTTATTTAGTTGAATGTTTAAATTGTTGTACAATCTTTCTTATATATATATCTCTTTATTTATTATAACAGCAATCCAGTGTTGGAGAAGAGAAAATTGAAAAGGTAAATTCATTAATTATGAATTTTGCATTTGAATTAGACGTCGGTTTTATTTAAACGACGTAATAAAGTATTCATTACGAAAGTATTTTTTTTACCGTCGTGTAACTCATTTTAAGACGACGTTTGTTATTTAAAACGTCGTTGTTATTTATTTACCACGTCACTTTATGTTGCTTTATTTGTTCAAACAGAGTCCTGAAGTACCAGATAATTCAAAGCTTGAGTTGCCATCTTCTTTACAATCCCTTTGTAGTTATGTTGAATTGACACTAAAGCCTCAGGAGAAGGCTATGTCCTTTACTATTGAGAAGGAGGTGTTTGGCATAGATCGTAACACCTTCGTCTTGCAGGAAGATATTACCCAATTTGCTGGCATGGAAGAAATTGGGGCTACTGTCATTGTAGTATATATGAGGTTTGTCTTTATCAAATATTCATTTGACACTCTCCTTTATGTTTAAAAAAAAAACACTCATGGTTTCAATTCATATATTTAGGTGCTTGTTTGATCATCTGAAAGCTGCAAATATGGTGAATATGGTTGGCTTTATAGACCCTGCTGGAGTTAGTGCCGACGCTGGTTTATTAACTGAAAGATCACGTATCGTAGCCAGTTCGACTTCAAAAAACATATGGTGAACAGATTTTCCTGATGCCTTACAATCCAAGGTTAGTCTCCAAATAAAAAACAGGATTTTTTTTGTATGATGCTCTGCATATAAAACTATTTAACCTTTATATTTATTTTGTGCAGCCGTCATTGGGTCTTGATCATTGTGAGAGCAAAGAAGGAGACCGTCTATTTTCTGGATCCACTACTTGGAAATCATGTCGTGGATGAGGACGGGAAAAACATAGTGAACTCTGCTCTAAAAATGTATAATACACACATAGGCAGAGTAGGCCGTAAAACACCTCTTTGGAAAACTCTGCCCGGCACTCCAAAGCAACCAAGCAGTGAAGAATGCGGGTATTATGTCATGCGCTTCATGAGAGACATCATAAAGGATACTTCCCTGGAATTTGAGAAGACGGTAAGAAGAAAATTTTCAGATTTATTTTTATGTGGGTTTTTATATTATCAACGACGGTAAATTAAAAATACCGTCGTTGAATATATATACTACGTCGGTAAATGAATAATAGCGTCGTCTGTGAGATTAATCTTTGTTTATGGACTGCAGTTTGCCAAAGGAAAGAATCAAGTGCCATACCCCCAAACTGCCATTGACGAAGTTAGGAAAGAATGGGCAGGGCTTGTGTGTGTTCATATGGAGTAGAGGAATTTTAGCATACTTAAACATTTTTATAAAATGTACAAATTTTGTTAGAATTAGACAAGTTTTTGTACAAAATTGGTTAGAATTAGCAAGTTTTTGTTGACGTCAACGTCCCTGTAAATTTGTTGAGGTTTTCATGTTGTGAAAAACCGTAGTTTCTTCAAAAAGACGTTGCAGACACATAACAACGTCACAGTTTTTAAAAAGCGACGTAAAAGGTTGTTCAAACGATGCTCTTGGTTCTATAGACGACGTTGTTTTCTTGATATTAGACGGCGAGAAGTAATAGTTTTGGTCGTGGAAAATGGTTTGTACGTCGTTTTATGTGTAAAAATGGTCATGGTTTATAATTTAAACGACGTTTTGTTTTAAAATTAAGTCGTTTATAATAATTTAAAACGTCGTTAATTTATTAACGCCGACGTGGTTTGTGGGTTTTATTAATAATATTTTATTCCATTTAATTCAAATATTCATAATAAATTTAAAATAAATCCAAAAAATGCAACGTCAACTCCTATGAAGTCATTATGATATTTTCTTCCCCCTTAAGCTTTAAAAAATTAAGTTTGAGTTATAAAATTTAAAATTACCACCAAAAAGAAAAATGTTTTCTTGAGTCACAACATCACTTATACTTTAATGGTTTAGGGTTTAGGGTTTAGGGGGATAAAGGTTTATTTTTGGGGTTTAGGGTTTATGGTTAATATATATTAGGCCCTAAAACCATAAATCCTTTTCTATAATTATTTAAACATATATATAATTTAGGGTTTATATTTTATGGTTTGGGGTTTAGGGTTTAGGGTATAGATGTCATATTTAACGACGGTTTTATTGTTTTCCGTCGATGATTTACGAAGAGCGCATTTCTAAACCGTGGTTTCTTTAAAATGACGTTGTACACACATAACAACGTCATATTTTTTTTAAAAGCGACGTAAATTATTGTTAAAACGACTCTATTGGTTATATAGACGACGTTGTTTGATTGACATTAGACGGCGAGAGGTTAAGAGTTTAGGTCGTGGAAAATGGTTTGTACGTCGTTTTCTTTGTAAAAATGGTCATGGTTTGAACTGTAAACGACGTTTGTTGTTAAAATTAAGTCGTTTATATTAGTTAAAACGTCGTTAATTTATTAACGACGACGTGGTTTGTGGGTTTTATTAATAATATTTTATTCTATTTAATTTGAAATATTCATAATAAATTTAAAATAAATCCAAAAAATGCAACATCAACTCCTATAAAGTCATTGCAATATTTTCTTCCCCCTTAAGCTTTAAAAAATTAAGTTTGAGTTATACAAATTTAAAATTACCACCAAAAAGTAAAATGTTTTCATGAGTCACAACTCACTTATACTTTAATGGTTTAGGGTTTAGGGTTTATATAAATTTAGAAAAGGGATTAGGGTTTAGGGTTTTATGGACGAGATATTTTAGGCCATAAAACCCTAATCCCTTTTGAAAAATTATTTTTAAAAACAATATATATAATTTAGGTTTTATGTATTAGGGTTTAGGGCATATTTCTTTAGACATTTTAACGACGGTAGTTTGGGTTTGCGTCGTAAGTATATTTACCGACGTCATTTTTAAATAAGCGTCATGTTTAGGTTGAACTTTTAACGACGATTGTGTTTTTGTTTCCGTTGATGTTTTTTAAAAAGCGCGCTTTCTAAAAATTTCAGCTCGACCTAAAATTTTCATATTTCACTCTAACTCTTATACAAGTTGACCATAGTCTGTATCCTAAAACATTTCGCTCCGCTCTCTCACTTCAACTCTAATTAAAAGTGGCCACTTTTAATCCTAACAATGCACTATAAAAATGAAATGGATAATGACTTTCAAGCTCAAATAAATGTTGATGTGCATTCACCAATTCTTTGAAACAAAAGAACAAAAGAAACAAAAATTAAAACTAAAAACCTCAAATGATTTTTAAAATCTAACCATAAAATACGAAGGAATTACCCACAACTAGTCACCATAATTCATATAAATAAAACCAGCAACTCATAATGAAATTGAGTAACGCTACAATGAGGTGACATATCAAAATCAGGAAAAAAAAGTCTAAAACAGTTCTCATAAAAAAAGAGTATAGTACGGTAATTTTAGATTTATAAAAAGTAAACAAATACCATTGTGAAATTCATAAGTATGTCATCGTGAGTCAAATAGAATAAACTCAAATGAAAAATAGCATGTCAAATCATATGTCATTTGCCAAACAAGGAGAGAGTAATTGCATGACCTTGATGCAATTGCATTTGCGTTAAATATTAACAAAAAGTAAAAACTGGACAACTTGTATAACCGATAACCAATTTTTTTTTATAAAATTTATACAACCAAATTTTTTATAAAATTGGCCGCATCAGTGCACCTGGTGCACTATAGACGTCGCCATTGATATTAATACCATACAAGGTCTTAAATATCGAAGGTATCGGAAATATCGGAAGTCAAAAAACACGGAAATATCGCAGGAAATATTGGGATATTATCGGTATTCGGAAAAAATTGAATAAAAACCACGGAAATTGTAAGAAAAACTTGGAAATTTTTATTGAAACTTTGCAGGATGTTTATTTAGTCAATTATCTATTAGTTTATCACAAAAAAATTGGAAGGAAATGCATTGCATGATGGATTTAACTGATTTAAGTTGATTATATAGCGAGCTGGCAAACACCGTAAGTGTAGAAAATATGTAGTAATTAATGAAAGAAGATTAAACACACCATAATCATTATATATAATGAATTACTACAATATTTTACACTTTATACATTGCATGGTAAGATACATGAGTGACTTAGTACCACATAGAGTTCCTATGAGGTTCAAAATTTTCACTATCTTCATCATCTCTATGTGTAGAGTAAGTATATTTTGAAGAGTAGTCATCAAATGATAAATCCCCAAAATAGTTTTGCATGTAATTGTTAACATGC